>JASAOD010001869.1:0-60305 GCA_030849845.1 Crithidia brevicula | reverse complement strand
CGCGGAGAGCTCGGCGGAGAAGCCACGGCTCGGCGTGATGACGGTCAGGTCCTCGCCCAGCAGACGCATCAAGCGGATACCAAACGTGGCGAGACCGACGACGATACCCGCACCACCAAGGCACAGCACCCAGATCGGCACCGAGGAGCTCTTGGAGACGCTGCCGCTCTGGTACACCTGGTAGATGGCAGCAAGCGGGCCAACCGCGTTACTGACATCGCTGGCGCCGTGCGCGAAGGAAGCGCAGATGGCGGTGAAGACCTGCAGGTAGCGGAACACACTCTCGGCGCGCGAGTCGTACACCTGCACCTCCAGCCCGCTGGAGCCAGTGACCCTCTGCTCTTGCGGTGCCACCTCCGTATCCGAGGAGTCCGACTCGCCGACGATGTCGCCGGTCACCGTCTTCGGCTTGCGCGCCTCGTCCATCGTGCTCGGCTCCCGATGAAGCGCGTCCTCCGAATCGTTCGGCTGCTCCTCCGCCGCCGCGAGCGCGCGCGCCTCATCGCGGGCCACCAGACGCCTCAGAAGAGGGATGAAGGCGCACGAGACGACACCAGCACCACCGCCGATGCATGCAGCAACCCAGGCGGCCTTGTCGACGGGCCACTTCAGGCGCTTCGAGGCACCCTTGTAGAGCACAAAAAAGGACTCGAGAAAGAAGGCGACGGCGACAATGATGGGCAGGGTGTAGATGGCGCGCTGCACCGAGTTGGCAGGACGCAGGACCAAGAAGCGCACGAGACTGTACACGAAGGCTGCCACGGCGCCGGTGAGTACGGGGGAGATGAACCATGAGGCAACAATCGGCGCGACACCGCTGACAAACGGGAACTCGCTCTTGGGTGTGGCCCAGTTGACAGCGCCGCCACCACCAAAGACAAGGGCAAAGCCGAGCACACCACCGCAGATGCTGTGCGTCGACGACACGGGCAGGCGCAGCCAGGTGGCGATGGCCAGCCAGCAGAAGGCCGAGCCGCAGGCGCAGAGCATACCGAACATGAACACGTAGGGCTTGGCGGCGAAGTCACCTGGGTTGGCGATACCACCTGAAATCGTCGACGTCACGGCGCCACCGAGTGCGACGGCACCGGCGAACTCGCAGATGGAGGCCAAGATGACGATCTGAGTCATAGTGAGGATCTTAGCGCCGTAGGTCGTACCGAAAGCGTTGGCCAAGTCATTCATGCCAACACCGGCGCCGGTGAGGAAGGAGACGAAGGCGCCGACGACCACAATCCACAGGTAGGGCTGGACCTCCGCCATTGCTTGTGCCTGTGATGTTTTTTGGTTGTTAGTAGGGAGGCAGAACTTGAGTAGGAAGGTGAGGAAAGTGTGAGGTCAAATCTCTCTTTGTGTATGTGCTTAACTTTTGTATATTGTCGCAGCAAAGCTTCAGGTTTAATGCTGGCTTTAAAACAAAAAATGAATCTCCTTTATTGAGAATGCTTGTTCTTTTTTGTAGGTTTGCAAGCAGTAATTAGCGGAGGTGTTGGTAGAGCCCCGAGTGACAAGCGTGTTATTACCTCAGCAGCGTGGTTTTAAAGAACGAAGGCGGAAGGCGAGATGAAGTGAATGATGAACGCAAGTGGAGAGGTCCCGCATAAAGACGAAGGCGATTCGCTGCGATACAGCCGTGAGCCGTCTACTCTGCTTTTTTGAAGGAGGAGAAAAAAACACCTTTTTTCTTTTCAGACGAATTTTTTTTTTTATTGCTGTTGTTGTTGTTGTTGTTCTCTACCCAAAAGGAATCCGAGACGGGCACTCCAATGCTCCATGTGCGAATGGTGCACAACAGCTTCAACGGCTTTTATACCGCAGCGCGCCTCAACGAGTCATGCACCTCTTAGGGTGCTGCGTTTCGCTCCTCAACAGATAAGATGTCTCGCTGCAGATGGTATTGCATCGGTATCGTTCTCCATTCCGCATAGCTCGTGCATTGGTCCACTTTCAACTGATCGCCTGTCCGCTTCGAGGGGCGGGGCGTGCTACTACTTAAAATAGATGATCAACATAAGCAACCAGAAAAAAAAAAGAATGTGTTGGAAAAGTAGCGCAATAAGTAATCTGTATTTGTTTTTTGTGCGCGTAAGTATGCGCGCGTAGAAATGTTCTGCTCCTCTTTCATTGGTACCGCAAATGGGAATGTGCTGACGTGCAATGCCCACAACTATCGTACGCTCAAATGAAAGCAAGTGTATACAGCAATCATAAGCAAGCACAATATAAAGCCTAGTAACGCAAGACACAAAAAAAAAAAGGCTAGAAGAAGAATTGGGTCTCGGGTGCGACAGCATTAGTACTCGAGGTGTCCCACAATATCTCCATACCCCTCGAAGGGGTAGTCGATGGTGATGCGGCCCTCGTACGCATCACCCAAGCCGCTGTAGAGGTCACACTTGCCGTCGTCACGCATGACAATGCCGGACGCAAAGACGCAATCCTCCAAGTTTGGTTTCTTCACTGGGCAGTCGGGGTAGCACGACTTGGTGCCAATTACCTTCTCGTTCTCGATCTCGCGCGTGACGGGGTCGAAGATAAAGGCGCAGTTGATGTACACCGTCAGCGGCTCCCCAGTTGGCTTCTTGTCATTGTACGCCGTGTGGCCAATGCAGCCAACCTTTCCGCTGGAGAGCAGGTACGGCTGATTGACGCCGCCCCACATGCCAGGCTTGATAAAGTCGATGGGCTTGGCGGCTGCAATGGCGGCGGTGGTGAGGTGGTCGATTGTGTCCACGGTGGCGAAACCGACGTAGACCTCGGTCTTTGTGCGCACCCGCGAGAAGATGCCCAGCTGGCCGTCCTGCAGCTGCAAGACGCGAATGTCCTTCATGAAGTCCGGGCCTGTCGTGAAGTAAGTCAGCTCCGTTGGCGTGCCACGGTAGAAGTACCCAAAGTAGCTCTGCACGGTGTCCCCGTCTTTGCAGACGTGGGTGCCACCAAAGATCATCTCCCCCTTGATATTCTGGATATAGGGGTCCTCCAGCTCCATGGTGAACGCAGGGACGACGGTGTAATGGTCCTTGGCCGTCTCCTCGAAGAGGCGGACGTGCGAGGACGCCCAGACCTCACGCTTCTCCACACGGCCGTAGATGTGGCGCTTCCCTTTGAAGAGGAACGGGACAGAGCAGTTGTACACGTCGTAGCCCTCCACGCCGTGGAAGGTCAGAAGGGCACTCTCGTACACCTGCCGGCTCTCCTCGAACTCCTTCTTGTGCTCTCGGATCTCCATCATTCCCTGTCTGTCCTTTGTGTTAATATATATATATATGCGTATAGCAAGTACTGCCCGCGAACGGCAGGGATAGTGGAAAAGGTGGCTTTGACACGCTCACTCGATGTGGTGCGAGGGCACCAAATAGTAGATGGATATCGATACGTACCAGCGTGTACTCGGAGGTGAGCAATGCGCTACAGCTGTGGTGATGCAAATGGAGCAATGCAGGGAGGAGCACAACAACAAGAGGATGAATTGCGCGAAAATACAAAATAAAGGGGGTGATGTCTCCCCTCTTGTGTGTGTGTGTGTCACGGGCCTCCTTCAACATAGAGGGGAGATGGAAAAGAGAGAAGAATATGGAGAGGGAGAGATAGCCACGCATACAACGCGTCTTCGGGCACAATGCATCAACGAAGTCACCTGCCTTGAGGAAATCTTCTCAAAATTACGTAGCATGCTTTGGCGTCATGACGATCCAGCATGAAGGCGAAGGAAAGGATCGCCAAGGACTCCTGTATGTCACGGTCATGGCTAGCGACACGTTTCAAGTGGGGAAATAGCTCTCTAGTATTTCTCCCGCGTTTTGAGAGAGCAGCAGAGGGAGGTTATCGTTTTTTTTCTTTTTGATAAGAGGCATTCATCTCTAGACAGGAAAAAAAAGGGAGATAAAAGGGAAACTGCATCTTAGCAGCGGGAAAACACTGGAGGAGACAAGAAAAAGGCGTCGATCCTGAACCCACAAAGTTATAATTTCACGTGTTGTTGTTCTTGTGAAACTTCTGCTTTGGAAGCCTTCGCATCCCTCTTCACCTCCTCACTATTTTCTCACGTCTCACTCGGGCTGAGTGAAAGCAATTTGGAAAAAGAGAGAGGCTGAAAGAAAAAAAAGTTCTTTTTCTGTGCCTTCTGGCCTTCAAGGAATAAAATCGTGATGTATCTGACGCATCTGCCGGTTGCTTTTTTTTTTTGTATTTGTTTTGTTTCTCAAACAAATGGAGCTCGCGAACATACGCACATGCATGGCAGCGTCCTTCCTCACTGTACCTAACTACGGATTGCCTCCATTCACACCAGTCGCCCACCTACTACACATCTACACGCAACCACCATAACCGATAAAAAAAAAAGCAAAAAAAAAAAAAGAGCCACAAACAACATTACCAGGGAAAGAAAAAAAGAGAAAGAGTGAGGCGAGCTCATCTCCCGGGTGCCAGACAGCGCGCGTTGGCTCCACCACACCGCTGCACCTTCGCTGTTCAGACGGATATAAAAATGAAAGAGCAGCAAGTGGGAAAGTATGGCGTAGAATGTGATTGTGAGTCTCTCAAACCTCTTTTTCCGTTTTCTTTTCGTTTTGCAAAACATGACATAATAGTTTTTTCCCCCGATCTCGTCGGAGAAAAAAAAAGTGGTGAAGACGTAGTGAACTATTATCTTCTTTGTTTTCTGAATCGTCTTTGCTTCTTCAAGTGAGAGCCGGTTGTGCAGAAGATTAAATAGCACATACGATAGCGTTTCTCTTCTCTTGTTTTCTTCTGTGTGTGATCGATTCAATTTGACGCTGTGTGGTTATACCACAGGAGACGCCGCGCATAAACATCGGAAGACATCGTGAATTAGTAGAGAAAAGGGCCTCGCTCGCTTTGGTCCCCGAGAGAACGTTCGCAATGTGTGTCGCGACATCTCAATTGTGCCCTCCCGTGAATGTCTGAGAAGCATGCGAGATTGCACGAAAAACTTGCATTTTGCCTGAGCGAGATCGCCACACATTGAAAAATAGAAAAAGAGAATTTTTTATTTTTCACAGAGAACAACTGACGAGACGTGTACCAATAAAAACAAGAAAAACGTATTCGCCTTTTCCCGCTGTTTGTTGGCTTTCTTTTTTTTTTTTTCTTTTTTTTGTTGGTTCTGCTTTGTTCGTCGCACTGAGACCCACTCGTTGAGTCCAGTCCACCGCCTCTGGTGTTCAGAATCGTCTCATGCAGGGCAGCCAGCTCTTAAACATACATGCAATAATGAGTTAAAAAAGACAGCGAAAAAAAAAGAGGCGGATATGGACGTGATAGCGAAATAAAAATTTAAAGGTACAACCGTCGTCGATCACCACTCCCGATCGCTCGCTTTACACCAGCTTCGGAACGAGTCTGAAACGTTTAAAAAAGAAAAAAGCATTGGCGAAGATAGAAAAGTGGTCGATCTTCATTTTTTTTGTTTCAATTTGTGGCTCTTGTTGTTGTTGATTGTGGTCGAATATCGTGCACTTTAGAAGTTGAGGGGGTCGACGATCTCGCCACAGCCCTCGAAGGGGTAGTCGATGGTGATGCGGCCCTCGCACGTATCACCCAAGCCGCTGTAGAGGTCACACTTGCCGTCCTCGCGCATGACAATGCCGGAAGAGAAGGCGCTGTCCACAAGCTTTTCCGCCTTGATGGGGAAGTCCGGGTAGCAGCTACGGGTACCGATGATGCGCTCCAGCTCGGCCTCCCTCGTCTCGGGGTCTAGCACGAAGGAGTAGTTGAGATAGACGGAGATGGGGCGGTCCTTCTCGTCCTTGCCGTTGTAGCTGTAGTGCGCAATGCAGCCCACCTTCCCGGATGTCAGCAGGTAGGCCTGGTTCACGCCGCCCCACGCACCGGCGTGCAGCACATTAAGCGGCTCCGCCTCGTTCACCACTCGCTGAGTCAGCTCGCCCAGCTCGTTGATGACGGTGAAGCCGATGCAGGAGTAGACATCCGTCTTGGGACGCGAGAAGACACCGATGCGGCCGTCCGCCAAGTCCACAAGGCGGATGTCCTTCATGTTGTCCGGTCCCGAGGCGAAGTAGAGGTTCTGCTCGATTCCACCGCGGAAGAAGTCGGTGTAGTAGTTGAAGACGCGGCCACTGGACTTGCGCACTCGCGTACCGCCAAAGAGAGCCTCCCCCTTCACCTTGGACACGAAGGGGTCCTCAATCAGCCACGTCATGCCGTCCGGCACCACCGTGAACTCGTCCTTGCCGGTCTCTTCAAAGAGGCGCACGTACGAGCCTGCCCACTCCTCGCGACGCTCAATGCGGCCGTAGATGTGCAGCTTGCCCTTGTACTTGAAGGGCACGGAGCAGTTGTACACGTCCATCCCATCCACGCCCTTGAAGGTGAGAATGGCGCTGTCGTACACCCGGCGCGAGGTCTCGAACTCCTTCTTGGCGTCACGGACGACTTGGTAGGTGCTCATCGTGCCGAGAAGAACGCTTGTGTGTTCTTGTTTGTGTGGGTGTATGTCTGTGATTGTGTGTGTGTGTGTAAGCGGCTGTTGCCTGCTGTAGATAGGATGTTGCTAGCGCGAGTATGTATAATCGAGTACAACACCTAGAAAATCAGTGCTGATGTTTTTTTGTTTGTTTGTTTGTTTGTGTTATATAGATAGAGCAAAAAGGGGGAGGAATGTGGTTTTACGCACGTCCACGTACTCACAAGAGTGTTCAAGAGCACGAGAGAAGCTAAAATAAAAAGTAGATAAAGAGACGTTCGGCCGAGTTAACTGTGTTTCCCGAGGCACTGAAACTGAGAGTGGCCAGAGGTGGGGGTGAAAGAGCTTCACGCCGTTATGTACGATGGAAAGGGTGAACCAGAAAAGAAACCAGAAAAAAAGAAGCCAAAAGGGAGGAAAATCACAAAAGGAGTCTGAAAGTCTGCTCATAATCTCCTTTCTCCGATTTCTACGTTGAGGGAGAGAGAAGAAAGGAGTGCATCGCGCTCTTGCTCTTTCTTCGCTCTCCATGAAAATAAAAGCTTTCAACTGCAATCTGCATTACGTCCGGCAGCGAGGAAAAGCGCGGAAGGCGCGATGCCGGCTGTTATCCTATGCGCTCCGCGCAAAGAGAGCCGAACTGCACGAGTTAAAGCTCAACAGCAACGCCCAAAGCGAAATGCGTACCTTTTGATTCATCCGGAGAGCAAAGGAATAAATGCAAACGATCTCAAGATAGACGGCACAGCAATAAGTGGTTCTTGTTGTTGTTTTTGTTGTTTTTGCCCGTGTGCCTGAGCACAGGACTAGGATAGATTGCAAAATGGGGGAAAAAAAAGCGACCATATCCGTTGCCCCGCCCGCGCGAGCAGGGAAGAATGGAAACGTGTTGAGGTGTATGAATATACATCAACATATATGTATACAGCCCTCTTTTAAGTCGCCCCTTCTTTTAGAGAAATAACTTTAAAAGAATGGCTAAGAGGAAAAAAAAAAGGTGAGAGGGCTTTGTCCAAGTGCCAAAAGGCCTGTGCATGTGCTCCCAGCTGGTAAGCTGGTGTTGCGTACATCACACCCATGCACAAACACACACGACAAACGCCGCTACCAGCTGGCACAAACAACGGCGAGCAGACCAGCTCGTGCCGAAGCCGTGACGGCTGCGGCATGGGCAGCAACATCGCTCACGCATTCGGGAAACAAAAAGCAAGTAAAAGCGGGAATAACTGAATATTTCCAAAGCAAAGAAGGGCTGGGGAAGCAGTATGTTCGCCACGAAGGAAGCAGCAGCCTCTGCCGTATAAAGAGCGCACCCATACTCACAAGCCCAGAGAGAGAAAGAAAAAATAAGAAAGATATATATCGCCGCTCTGTGCGTGAATGTGGGTGCCAGCTCAATCGAGAGAAAATCGGAAAAAAGTAATTTGGAGAATCATCATAAGAAAAAGAGAAGCTGAGTAAAATACGAATAGCAAGGAAAGGTTCGTTAGATGACATGACCACCGTATTTAAGTAGGTGCAAAGGACGCACAGGCGCGGGGAAATAAAAAAAAAACACGAAAAAGAGCTAATACGTCTGAGCGTTTAAACACCAAATCCTCCGAAATAGCGCCGTAGTTGATACAAGGGGTATCAACAGTAATGCGGCCCTCGCGCGTATTACCCAACAAACTGCAGAGCTCCACCTTGCTGTCTTTGCGCATCATGATGCCGAACACAAATGCGCAGTCGGCGACCCTTAACACCTTCACCGGACACGCCGGAAAGCAGTTTTTTCATTATCAATACCTTGAAAGCGAAGGTGCCGTTGGGCTGTGGGTCGAACACCGAGGATGTGATGCCATAAACGTTGAGCTGCCCACCCACCTCGCTCTTGTTCACGTAGCCGTGGTGCGAGATGCACCCGGCCTTGCTGGGTGAAAGAAGATAGGCCAGATGGGCGCCGCCCTGTAGGTCAAGAAAAGGTGCGTAGTTAAGCGGTTTCGGAGCCCCGATGGCATCGCGGGTGATATGGCCCCAAAAAAAAAAAAAAAAATTCACCGTGATAAAGCCTGTGAGGCAGGAATCTTTCGTCGTGATGCGAGAAGAGGCTGACGCTGCCGTCAGCGAGTTCGACAGCACGCATGTCCCTCATGCGGTCCGGGGCCCGTCGTGTAGTAAGACAGCGCCTGCGAAGTGCTCCGATGGAAGTTGCAGAAGCAGCCGGTCACGTCGTCGCAGCTCTCGAGTACCTACGTGCCACTGAAAACCATCTCCCCTTTCACCTTGGCTGCGAAGAAATCCTCGACTGGATGCGCCATCGCATTTGGCACGTGCGTGAACTCATCCTCACCGGTCTCCACGAAAAGCCGCACGCGAGACTCCACCCACTTCCCCCGCCTCTCCACTCGGCCAAAGATGTGTAGTTTGCCCTTGTATATGTCCGTCCCATCCACACCCTTGAAGGTGAGAAGCGCGCTGTCGTTAATGACCTTGCTTTCTTCGAACGCTACACGCATCTCTTTCAAGGACTTGTTTAGTAGTATTACTTTGTCGCCTCTCTTAATGTAAGAACGGCGACTTAAAAATAAAAAGAAAAGGAAATTGTTGAGGACACTGGTAACGTAAGCGAGTAGTTGCTGTGGCTGTTGAATGCCCTCTGAGGTGCGATTGGGGATTCTGCGCCTCTGTGAAGAAGCGGATGAGGGAAGGAGCAGCAGGTGCGCGATGTCAAGTTGGGCTGCACAAAGAGAGAGCGGTGTTTCAATTCGAAGAGACAACGAGAGAGAGAGAGAGAGACACAGAGAGAGAAAAAGATGCGATAGCGGACAAGAGGGAAGAGAGATGAGACCGAGGTGCAACCAAGGGCAATACCGGGAGGCAAGATCGGAGAAAAGCTGCAGAGTGCTCCGACAAGTTGGTTTTTCGAGGTTGTCTGTCCCTTCTTTTTTTTTTTTTCATTTCTGGCGGCTACGTGGCAGCCGCTCTCGCCCTACCTGTCGCCGTTCCTGTACGTGGAAGAACACAGGCCCAGACTCGGAGCCCCTCGCATCCACTTGTGAAAGGGACCTTCTCGTGTAGGAAATACATGCTTTCTGGCGTCGCTGTTGCATGGCCCAATACCTGAACACAATACTTGGCGTTTTTTGCTGCGGTGTCCACACAAGCTACCCCACTTAGCTTGCGGTTGTTCTTAGAGCTTTTTTTTTCTTCTGTTGTCGTTGAATAATCACCTAGCTCCACAATCTACTTTGTTTTTTCAAGGAACGAAGAGACACCTGCCTTTTGGGTGTCGTGTGGCACTGACGACATCAAAAGAACATTTGACACAGGAGGAGTTCGACACCGACGAAGCATAAATGTAAATGTGTATATAAATGCAGAAAGGGAACGGAAGAGACACTAATTGCAGGTTCTCTTTATTTTTGTTGTTTTGAGCCTTGTATACAAGGAAAGAGGGCTACTTTTGAGAAAAAAAGTGGAAAGAAAAAGAAAACAAAGTGATAGTTTCGTGGTGCGGATTGAGACCTTTCTTTAAAGGGTTCAGCTCGACTGCAGTGAGAAAGCCAGCGCTGCGAATCACCTTCGATGCGGGCAAACCGCCGGCACACACTCTCCAACACACGCGGGTAAGTCGGTAGATACAGAAAAAAAAAGGCGCTCATGGGATTGATGGCGCCATGCTCTTTCCTACGTTGCCACCCACGCGCACGTCTCAGTGTGTGCGCGCGTGGCTCTCGAGCACTTGTGCACGTACGCCCCCTCGTGCCTCTCCTGGAAAGACAAACAAATGCACTTGCGCGCAAGCGTTAGAGAGACGAGGGAGGTGGAAAGACGAAATCGCCCACGATGTGGCCGTGACCTTGAAAGGGGTAGTCCACCACGATGCGGCCCTGACGCCTGTCGCCGACGCCGCTGTAGAGATCGACTCTGCCGTCCGCGCGCATGACGATGCCCGACGTGAAGACGCAATCGGCCAGAAACGGCACTTTTGGCTCGCACGCGGGGTAGCACGACTTGGTGCCGATGATCTTGCGCTCGTGGATCTCGCGGGTGTTGGGGTCGAGCACAAACGAGTAGTTGACGTACACGCTGAGCGGCTTCTGGTTGGCGTCCTTGTCCGCGAAGCTGTAGTGTCCAATGCAGCCAATCTTGTTGTCAGAGAGCAGATACGCCTGGTTGACACCGCCCCACGTGTCCTCGGTGAGGATGTTCAGCGGAGGAGCCTTGGCGATCGCCTCTGAGCCGAGTTCGTCGATGGAGTTCAGGATGGTGAAGCCGATGGAGGCCTTGTTCCCCTGTCGTGGTCGTGAGAAGACCCCAACGCGGCCGTCTTGCATCTCCACCACGCGAATATCCTTCATGTAGTCTGGACCCGTCGTGAAGTAGTTCAGCTCCTCCGGCGTCCCGCGATAGAAGTAGCCGTAATAGGTGCTGATCTCCCCTTTGTCTTTGCGGACGTGGGTGCCGCCAAACACCATCTCGTTCTTGATCTTGGCAATGTAGGGATCCTCCAGCTGGAGGTAGAACCCGGGCACCACCGTGTACACGTCTTTCTGCGTTTCTTCGAAGAGCCGCACGTAGGACGAGGCCCACAGCTGCGGTCGCTCCACACGGCCGTACAGGTAGTGCTTTCCCTTGTAGAAGAAAGGCACGGAGCAGTTGTACACGTCAAACCCATCCACACCCTGGAAGGTCAGCAACACGCTTTCATATACATGCTTGTTGGCCTCAAAGACCGCCTTCATTTGTTTCATCTCGCCGGCACCCCAAAAAAGATTGTATGTGTATAGACGTCGCTTCTTATACGCGTTGGTGTGTGTACCGATAAGTTACGTTTTTTGTGCGTTTCCCCTCATGAATACGTTGAGGTCTGTTATTGTGGACATCAAGAACACAGGGACAGGAAAGGAGAGGGAAGAACAAAGCAAGGAGATGACAAGAGGCACCAAAGAGGGGTGGGGGAGAGGGAAAAAGAGAGAGCAAGAAGCGCTTCCATTCAACATAGTGTGTCAGAGAAGCTGCAGCAGCTGTGTGCGTGGGGCTGCATGCCTTTCAGCTCTAATGCGCGCTTCGCAGAGCTCCCAGCGCTCCAATTAGTGGAAGCGGGACGTGCCGACGCAGCATCTGCAGTGCTGAAGAAAAGCAATTCTATCCCATCAGCACTCACACAATGCTAAAAGACACTATGACCCACGAGCGCTATCCCTGTCGTCTCCACATGGGCTACTATTTTTTTTTGGTTTGTTTGTTTGTTTGGTCGAATACAGTATCAACGAGAGGAGGGCATTAACTACGCAGAAGCAAGTGATACGGAAAAAAGGGGTAAGTGAAAAAAAAAAAACACAAAGCGTCACACATACATGACAAAAGGGGAAAAAAAAGAGAAAAAAGAAAAAGCAAAAACGTGTGGACTTCAACATGGAAAAGAAAACACATGACCTTAACTTTTTCTCTTTTTTCTTTCAATTTGATTTGAGCAAAGATGTAAGGGAAGTTCCACACGTGTGAAAAACCACCGACAGAAATGATCGATTCTTTTTTTTTTTTTTTGCCAGCGACCACAAAGGCTTTGCTTCTTTGTGTTTGTTCTTGAGTATTTTATTTTGTATTTGAAATAAATCAAGGCTGTTTCCACCGGACCGCATTTCTTTCTCGAAGAGATAGGGTAAAATAAAAGCTTTTTTTGGGGGGGTAGCACCGCCTCCTTTCCGAAAAGAGTAGCTTCAGAATGTGCTACGCTTGAGAAGGGAGAGAGGGGACTTACTTGGAGATAAAGGCTAGAGCGAACCTTGGTACAGAAGTGCAGCACTTGTCGACACACCCGGCTCCGCTCAGCGCGTTGTCCTCTGCGCTTCTGCACCATTTGCGTCAGTGATCCTCTAACCCTTCTTTACCACGCCAGATGATGCGCGTGCTCTACAGCATTGAGATGACGTACACTGTATAAAAAAAGAAAACGTACGACCATCCGACTGAAGTCACGCGAAACAAGAATAGAATTCAACGTACCAATAAATTCAGTATGAGGCCCCAACGCAGCAACAGGGAAAAACCGAGTCCTATACCGGTGTGTATGTATATATATATATAACGGTGTGGCTACTGCTGTTGTTGCTGTTGCGTTTTTGTTTTCATGTAGTGTCCAGAAAAACAAAAGGTGTTTACCCACTCATGCTCCTTCTTCTTCGCTGTTGTACCTTTGCACTCTTTTTTTTTTTTAGATTGGCGTGAAAGACCCAATATATATATATATCGTACGCTGTGCGCCTGGGAGGTCGTATTGTGTGCTCACTTGAGTAAGGAAGCCAACATCGAAATCGGACAAAAACATGTGTTGTTGGTTTTTTTCCCGATTACCATGTGGAAGATTTAAAAAAAGTCAGATCCTGCAATTGAGATTTTAATTGTTGTTGATTTTGCTTTTCTAGCTTGACGCTGACATCTTCTTCTTTGCACTTCCCTTTGTGCTAGCATCTAGTTCCCTCCCATGTGCTACAAGAAGTACAAACACTAATACTTTTTTAAAAGGTGCAGGGGTCGCGCCACCTGTGTACTCGGCACTTGAGAGAGAACAAAAAATCAAAAAGCTCCTTTATACAGAGGGTCCTAGGCTAATAAAACAATAAAATAAAATAAAAAGAGGCGTGGTGTGCGGTGAGGCGGTGAAAACAAAGCGACGGAAGCGGATTGCCTAAAAGTGCAGGTCGTCGATGACGGTGCCGTGGCCCTCGAAGGGGTAGTCGATGGTGATGCGGCCCTCGTACGCATCACCCAAGCCGCTGTAGAGGTCACACTTGCCGTCCTCGCGCATGACGATGCCCGATGTGAAGGCGCAATCCAGAAGCTTCTCGACCTTCGGTGGGCACTTGGGGTAGCAGCCTTTAGTGCCAATGATGCGGCCATCCTCCACCTCGCGGGAGTAAGGGTCAAGCACGAAGGAGTAGTTCGTGTACACCGTGATTTGGTTGCCCTCCTCATCCAGGTCCAGGTAACTGTAGTGGCTGATGCATCCAATCTTATCTGAGCTCAGCAGGTAAGCCTGGTTCACGCCGCCCCACGCACCGGTGTGAATGACATTCAGCGGCAGAGCCTCCTCCACCACCGTCGCGGTCAGCTCGTCCACGTTGTTGATGACGGTGAAGCCGATAGAAGAGTGAGCAGCTGTCTTGGGGCGGGAGAAGACGCCGACCTTGTTGTTGGCAAGCTTGACCAGACGAATATCCTTCATGTTGTCTGGGCCCGTCGTGAAGTAGCTCATCTTCTGCGCCGTCCCACGAAAAAAGTCGCAGTAGTAGGTGAAGACACGATTGTTGCTTTTGCGGATGTGCGTGCCGCCGAGAATCATCTCATTATCGATATTGGAAACGTAAGGGTCCTCCAGCTGGTAGATAAACTCTCCAGGCACCAGCGTGAACTCGTCCTTGCCAGTCCCCTCAAAGAGGCGCACAAAAGAGTTGGCCCACTCGGCACGCTTCTCCACTCGGCCAAAGATGTGCAGCTTGCCCTTGTACTTGAAGGGCACGGAGCAGTTGTACACGTCCATCCCATCCACGCCCTTGAAGGTGAGAAGCGCTTTCTCGTGGACGTACTTATCGCAGTTCTTCTCGAACTCGAGCTTCTCCTCCTTGACCTTCTCAAACGTACTCATCTTTGATTGGGTTGTACGTTTGTCTCTGTGGGGGTGTGTGTAGTTTGATTGTTGAGCTGAAAGCACGTGAGTGAAGAAAAATTGTTTTTAATGGTTGATGCCCTCTTCTCGTGGCTTTACGTGTTGTTGTATAAGTGTGTGGTTGTTGAAGCCGCACGACGAGAAGCCGCGATTCCGTTTCTTTTCCACTCCGATGATAAATTTTGACTCTGAACAAAGCGTGTTCAAAAAATGGTTTCTTGTTTTGTGTGCGCGCGTGCGTGCGGGGGGTAAGGTACCAAAAAAAAGAGGTAGAGAATGAGAAACTGTTGGCTGTTCTTCTCTTAACACCGCAGCTTGGGAAAGAGGGCAGTTGAAAAACAGAAGAGTTCTCAACAAGAGAAGAAAAGCTGCACCGCGTAAATGAAAGAGGCAAGGTGATAAGCCTGGCGAGTGAGTTGAAGGAGCTTTCAGGAAGAGAGAACAAGGAAAGCGTCATACACCGCAGGAGCAGCAACAGGGGGAAAAGCAGGAGGCGATGCAGTTAGGCTAATATCGAACAAGCGCGAACAATGCTTCTCCGCCTTTGCTTTGATCTGTGAAAAGGAGCCAGAACATAACATGTGACGAGGCCCGAAAATTACTTGATTCGTGAAGCAGAGGGGCGTACATCTCCACACACGCACGCATACACACATAATCACACGCGCACGCACGAGGGAAAGCGTTTAAACTTTGGATTTCAAGCGCAGCAATACATGAGCAGCTCTACATAAAGCGTACTGCACGCGGCTCACGCTCATCCACATATATAGTCAGTAATAAAGAGGCTTCTTTTTTCCAAAAAATATCGCGTTGCGTTGAATGCATCTCTTTTACCTTCCGAAGCAGCAAGCCTAGGAGGAAGGGAATGTGAAAACATAAACGAGAGTCAGCTTTTTCAAGCGAGAAAAAGCGATTCCGACGAATAAATGGCCGGTTGTAGAGATGCACTGCGAACGCTCAGTTCTCGCACAGCTACGCCAAGAGCCTGCAGGAAATGATTTGAACATCAAAAAAAAGGACTGACTTATAGATGACGGAATCACCGATAAGCAAAACGAGAACGAGAAGACGAAAAAAGCTTCACGACGAGCCACAGACAGCTTTCGGTTATGCCATGCGAAGAAAACTGACCGTCGGGAACCTACGATGGCAGAAAATAGAGAGAGAAAGTAAGAGAAACAGCGGTTGAAGAGAGCATTGGGTATGTCGACGCTGGATTCCTGTTTCTTCGCTGCCAGCGTAAAAGAAGAAGAGCCATAAAAAAGGAAATAAAATTAATGTGTACGTTTAGAGTGAAGAAAAAGACGGGATGCCATCCCCGGAGAATTTTACAGCGGTAAAGCACGATGCATTGCGTTCTATAACTTTTCTGCCTTTTTTTTCCTTTTTTTTTGATGTAGACGTTGTCAAAAAGAAAACAAACTATATCCATATATAGATGCTAATATTGAGAAGCGTGGTCAGGAACAGCAACGCGTTTGCTTTGGATGAGTTCCTGAGCTGGTCATCAAACGAGGTCTTGCCCTGATTTAGAGTCATGCTTCAACAACACAAAAAAAGAAATATATTTATATTATGTCACTTTGAGGTTAGAATACGTGCTGTGTCTGCGTTGGGGAGCAAAAATAGAAAAACGAACCCGGCGCTCTAGTGAAAAACAAAGGAAGAAACAGTAGGTCACTTTTCATCAAAAAGCAGCGTCATCGACGATAGAGCCATAGCCCTCAAATGGGTAGTCAATGACAATAACGCCTTCCGCAACGTCGCCGATGCCACTGTAAAGATCGACCTTTCCGTCGTCGCGCATCGCAATGCCAGATACAAAGGCGCAATCAGCTAACCGCGGCAGCTTCGGTGTGCACGGTGGAAAGCAGCTCTTTGTTCCTATAATCTTGAAGTCGTGTACGTCTAGCGTGGCGGGATCGAAGACGAAAGAGGTGCAGGCGTAGATACGCAGCTGGGTGTCCTCCATTTGGTCTAACAGGTAGCCATGGTGGGAGATACAACCGAGCATCCCGGAGGACAGACGGTAGACCTGGTTCGGGCCTCCCCATGCATCGCCGAAAGGCCGGTGGTTGATCAGCCTTGCCGAGTTGATAACTTCCACGGTTAGGTCCTCCACTTTGTCGATCGTGGCAAACCCCGTTAGACATGAGCCTTCGGTGCGAAAATGTGTAAAGACGCCGACCTTCCCGTTGGCCAACTCGACGAGCCGGATGTCTTTCATTTTTGAGGGACCGGAGGAGAAGTACTTCAGGTTCATTGGACTGCCTTTGTAAAACTCGCACCTGTAATCAACGACTTTCCCTCCGTTCTTGGTCACGTGCGTTCCACCAAAAACCATTTCTCCGTGAATCTTCACGACAAAGGGGTCCTCAAGGTTGTAGGTTAATGACGACAAGACTCTGGTGTAATGGTCCTCGCCGGTCTTCTCAAAGAGAACGCTGTTTGAGTGCACCCATTCGTCGTTCTTTTCTACCCGACCAAAAATGTAAGTTTTTCCTTCGAACGTGAAAGGAATGGAGCAGTTGTACACGTCATAGCCGTTGACGCCGTCGAACTTCAGCATCCGTTTGCCGTAAATTTTCTTCTCTCGTTCAAAGGCCTCCTTGGCAGGAATCAGCGAGCATGGCTTTGTGTTCAGCAGGCCCATGATGATAATTCCCGTTGTCTATTCGTTTTTTATTTATTTATTTATTGTTGCGTGTGGAGTGCATGCCTGTCGGCTTCACGTGCAGTTAAATTGAAAGTAGTAGCTAAAGTAGCGCATGGCGAGACGTTTCACACACGCACAATTTGTCGTGGTTGTATTAGTGTCACAGGGAAATCAAGGCATCGATTGAAATGTGTGTGAGAGAAAGACAGGGGAGTTGGCACACATGTATATCTGCCCAATAAAAAGGCCGATGCTCTTTTTCAGAAGACTAAGAAGTCGCAAGTCGCAGAGAAAAAGCTACTTCCAATTTGATTATCAGATGTGGTCTGTTCAATGTAACAGACCCGCTTTAGAGAGCCGTGCGTACCAGATGAAACAGTTTTTATAAGAGTTCTGCGCATGTGTGACGGGCAATTCCTGTCACGCCGCAAAAAAAATCGAGCGCCACAGAGACTAAATAAAACAAAGAGGTTACACGAGCCTGCTTCTCTTAATGCAACTAGAGTTTAAATTCAATTGTTTGAGTTTGAAGTACGGTTGTTGTACGTGAAATATATTCCAAAATAAAAACGAGGAATAAAAACAACAAACACTTTCGCTGGAAGTACTTTATTGCTAGGTATCCCTTTTTATAGTTTTTGAGGGTAAAATTGTTGCAGTTTTCTTTTTTTTTTTTTTTTGAAAAAGAAAACAAAACACAAAAGTACTTATAATCACCAAAGCGAACCGAGGAACTTCGAAAAAAAAAAAGAATGTATTATGTACCAAAAGAAGAGAGACTTAGCCTTGCGACTGGGTTGGCTGTGTGATCGGAGATAGGGAGTAAAAGAAAAAGGCGGTAAATATAGCTTCATCAGTTGAGGCCACCGCTAACGAACGAAGCCGGAGTGCGGCAAGAGAGCAGTGAGATTCTTCTTTCTTATCCTTTGCGCCACATGTGTGCATTGGTGTATAAGGACGACCAGGAAAAAAGGAAACCAAATGATCGTAAATTCGCTTTTGCCACCACGTTCTGTCAGGCGCACTTACCTTGAAGAACGACGCCCGGCCTCACTCGAGTGCGAGTGTCTCCACTCACAAGTGCCAATGACACTCACGTATTCATGATCGTCAAATTGAAGAAAAAAAATAAGAAAGATGTTTGAATCAAAAGGGAATACAGGGGTGTATATATCTGCTAGTGGCTCCGTCGCTCCAGATGCATTTTTTTTTTTTGAAACGAATAGAACGGCACTGATGAAGAAAACATAAAAAAAACATAAAAAAAGATGTGGGTGAGGAAAAAGGCACTAATGGTTTATGAACCGAACCAGGAGAGAAACAAAAAAAAAATGACGGGCTATTCCGGATAACGTTCGCTGTCGTATAACAGCGCCACTTACGCAAAATGAAGGTCGTCCACTATACTGCCGTGACCCTCAAACGGGTAGTCAATGACCATGCGGCCTTCACGAGTGTCGCCGATACCGCTGTATAGGTCCGCCTTGCCGTCCTCGCGCATCACGATGCCTGAGACAAAAGCGCAGTCAATCAGCTTCGGTGCCTTTGGCGGGTACTCGGGGAAGCAGTTCTTTGTGCCAATAATCTTGAAGTCGTAGCACTTGTTCGTAGAGGGCTCGTAGACAAACGACGTGATGCAGTACACGTTGATCGTCTCGCCAGCCTCGTTCTTCTCGAGGTAGCCGTGATGCGAGATGCAGCCGATCTTGCCTGAAGAAAGCAGGTAGGGTTGGTTGACGCCGCCCCACGCATCACCGAAAAGGGTGTGGTCGATGGGCTTTGCCGCGTCGATGACGGTGGAGCACAAGTCGTCTAACGAGTTAATAGTGATGAATCCTGTGATGCAGGAGTGGGAGGTTTTGTGGTGAGAAAAAATACCGATCTTTCCATCCTGGAGGCCGACAAGGCGAATGTCCTTCATTTTCTTGGGGCCGGAGGTGAAGTAGTGCAGGTCGTGCACGTTTCCGCGGTAGAAGTCGCAGAAGTAATCGCACACCTTGCTGTGGTCCTTGGTAACGCGAACACCGCCAAAGAGCGTTTCGCCCTGAATCTTTACGATGAAGGGGTCCTCCAGCTGCCACTGCATCGCGTGATCGACGAGGGTGAACTCGTCCTTACCGGTCTGGCGGAACAGGCGAACGAAGGAGTTTACCCACTCGTTGCGACGCTCGCAGCGACCGAACACGTGGTACACGCCATCGATGGTAAAAGGACAGCAGCAGTTATAGACATCGTGTGTCTCCAAACCTTTAAAGGTAAGGTACGTGCTTTCCTGGACAACCTTGGTCCTCTCGAACTCCTTGCGGATAGGCACCAAATCGCATTCTTTTTCAGTAAGCGGCATTGTAGATCCAGAAATACCCATAATTTTCTGACAACAAAAATAGAAGAAACCCTGGTTCGGGGGAAAAAAGCTGAGAATTTATAATTTTGTTGTTAAGCTTCAATCAACAGGTTGCGCCGTAAACACTTTCGTTGCGGTACCGTCCTAGGTATCTGCGCACAAAAAGAAAAGAAAGGAAGTATTAATTTTTCTTTGGTTTGTATGATGTACAGATGGGTACACGCAAAATGGTTTAAGGCTTACTGAATGTTTTTTTGCTGGAAGCTGGAATGAGAATAAAAAGCCTTTACAAAGGGGAAAAAGAGAGAAAGCAGCTATTGTTATTACTGATGCTACTCTCCGTCCAACTGTTCCACTCACTTTTCTTTGTATTTCTTCCTCTTACGATTAACACTTGAATTGAGGAGAAAATAAAGCAGAATGTGACTGAAATCGAAATGCTCTGAAAGGCGTATTCTATGCTCCAAAAATATACATGAAGAAAAAACCATCAATAATAAATGTAGAAAAAATAAAGCCCAAATAATCGAAAAAGCGGGTGAACGAGCAGGAGATGAACATGTGAGCGGGATTGACGGCAGTGCGACAGCGAATGAGCTGCAAGCAGAAGCTTCCGTTAGTGAAAATGGCAGACTCTATACCTTTTCAGCGTACTGCTTTTCAGATACTTTTATTATCCTGAAGCTTTTTTATTGCTTTTCGTTGCGGGTATTTCAATGCGGAATTTACTTCCTCGGTGTACGGCAGCCGCGATTGGCCAGACGTATTTATGCAAGCCATACATTGATATTATTATAATTTTTTTTGTGTGTGTGTTAGCTGTTCCGTTCATTTTCGGTTTTGCTATTCTTTTTCGCACGCAACGCTAATGCTGAAAACAGATCATCATGTACAAAACAGAAAGATATCAAATACGCTAAATTGATCAAACAGGTGATAGTTATTTGTTGGTTAATTCTTCTAAGAAGCACACATATTGATTTTTCATTTTCTGTAACCGAATATGAATGCAAATGTCACACAGTACACGTTTTCTGGGGCGTGTTGCTGTTTTAACTTGCACAATTAAGAGTCACGAAGGTTCTCCACAGTGACGAGGATCTGCACTAGTGATGGAAGTGTGCCGCTACTTTCGGTTCTTATGCAAAAGGACGACATCCGAGCCACCTATGGTAACGTCGCACGCGACAAGTCCGCTAGAAAGCTCATTTGCGATCCACTTGAACGTGCCCTCGTGGAAAAAACTAATGTGTGTTGGGTCGCGGATGTAGTGCCAGTTTTTGAACAGCTCGACGGTGCCCGCAACCCGCTTCGTCATGATAACTAGGATACCGCCATCTGGTTGAAGGCAGTTCCAGAGTTGATGAAAAACTGCGAGCGGGTCTGCTAAGTGTTCTACCACTTCTGTTGCCGTTATGAAATCGTAGTAGGCATCACGGTGTAGAAAATACTCATTTTGGGGATAGTAAAAGAGGTCGTACGAGTCCACGGCAAACTCGTGGGGTCGGGCCGAAAGCATGCTGGCGAGGACTGTACAAGGTCCACATCCAAAATCAAGACCTCTTGGGCGGTTCGATTGTGACGGGTGAGAGCCTCTTTGAGAGAAGTACTCGATGAGTGGGTTTGCCGCACGCGAGAGAAACTTTTCGTAACCGGGGTCGCCGGAGACATTGTCGTGCAAGTCGTATTCCGCTTTCTCCTCCTCTTCAGAAATCATAAACTCTGACGGAACGAAAACCAGCTGGCAAACCGTACACTGGTAGTAGTCCCGTTTTTTGTCGCGGTGAAAAAAATTGGCGCTGGTGCGACAGATACGACACTCGTGTGGCCTTGCTTCTCCCGAAGGAAGCTGAGTGCTGTCCGCCATACTTTTTTGTGGTTCAGCTTCTGAAAAAAAGGTTATCTGGAGAGATTATTTTAAAACACTCGCGGAAAGTGTTGTTGCAAGCGTGGAAAGAGCATTCACAATTCAAAAAATAAATATAGCGAACAGAGCGGAGAGATAAAAAAGGGAAGAGAAGACGATCTTCTCTTGGGTATGTTGCAGGTAGAGGGAGAGATGCCGATATCCATTGCATTTTTCCAAAGTTGTTTTGCGCCAATAACACATGACTTTCTACAACGGTAATTGAAGGAGTGTAAGAATTGCGCTTATTTGTTTTTTTGGGTGGCAAGCACTCTAATGAGAAGAGCTACTTTTTCTGCTGTCTCTGCTTAAAAAATGTTTATTAATTATTTAGAAAGGTTTGTCTAGTGCCCTTATTGCCGCCTATGGGGTGGGCGCTGGGCTTTCACTCGCTCTCTCTTCCCCTATCCCTCGCATCCCTGCCCCCCCCCCCCCCCCCACATTCCCCACCCTCTATTACTCCGATCCCAGCCGCCCTCTCCATTAAGTCTCCAGCTGCTTCCCGAGAAACTATCTAAGTTTTACCTTTAGCGGAAAACAAGTACATATCGATTCCTCCCTGGCGCAGTCGGCAGCGCGTTAGGCTGTTAACCTACAGGTCGTTGGTTCGAATCCAACGGGAGGAGCATTTTTGCCTCATCCCGCACGCGCATCCTATAAGTTAGAGCAGTGGCGAAATGATGCAACGCGCAGTTGGTCTAGTGGTAGAATTCTCGCCTGCCACGCGGGAGGCCCGGGTTCGATTCCCGGACTGCGCAAACTTTTTTCGTTCCAGGAAAACCAATTGTGGTTCAAGTGGAAAAAGCGCACTCCGTGGGGATCGAACCCACGACCACACGGTTAAGAGCCGTGCGCTCTACCGACTGAGCTAGGAATGCTACGGTGCGTGGCGTTGTGATTGAGACGAATGCTGGTCGTATTTGCGAAACTGGCTTTTTGCATTGGAGCGTAGAATATGGGGGGGGGTTTCGACTCTATAAAATGTGGAGATATTCCAGAAATACATTATCGACTGTGGGAAAATACTAAGTGGCTTGTTGCTATCAGTACGTTTATACACACCAACTACAAAGAGCGCAAGCTTCTAATCTACCTGGAGTTTGCGAACTGTCTGGGCAATCCAAGAGTGATACTGGTAAATACAACGAAGTATGCACTCATCTCATTTCATTTTATTGTCCGAGTCACATGTGTTACGTATCTGCTGCTGTTTTCTCTAGCATACATTTGCTGCCGGAAAGTACCTAGATAATCATACTAAACACATACAGACAATTCAAGAACTCTGCAAAAGTCTGAAATAAATTCCTATTAAGCTTCTTGAACATCGTTCCGATAAAGAACACACCTTTAAAGCCATTACAAAAGAACGTACCGTTAGTTTTTTTTTTTTTTTAATTTTCTCAGTGCTGATTGGTGCTCTAGTTTGACAGAGCAGAAATGCTACTGCGCAGGTCGGATATTAATGTTTAATGTGATCATTTTGCAACTCGTCGCTCTCCATTACTGTTGGTGCTCCTCTGTGCTTTCGCTCATATCTGTCCTTTAACGAATAAACACATCCACTCGAAAACACTCAGCCTGATCATATTCAGATTGTACACGTTTTTTATTTGTCACAAAGCTTCATTTTCAAGCTCATAATTCGTGCACATAGATGGTGTTGCGATACTATAGATGGCTCCCTCTCGAACTAGAGCCGGACTATAAAGATGGCTACACCTGTGACCATTGCCACAAAGACTTTCTCGATGCACCATTTTTCCACGAGGAAGCTACAGGAACAGATTACTGTGTAGATTGTGGCGAGTCCGCCGGCTACACCACATACACCGGGCTTGTAGGGGCTTTACTGTTTAGTAGTAGCGCTGATATTCTCCGCGACTTGGAATCAAACGCGGTAGTCACTTTCGCCTATAAGGTAGACCAGCAAACAATTGGAGTGTCTTTTGCGAACAATAGCAGTATGGTCCTCCGCCTGCAAATGAACGGGGCTATACGCGATGCACTGAGCTGGTCCGTACGGGATAATCAGGTCGAGTCAAAGTTGCGACTGACATCTGCAGACGTAACTCGGCGACTTCCGTGGCTCTCCTCAGGTCTTTCGAAAGTTTTCGATCTCGAAATAAGCCTGCATCCGCTACCGGCTGTCCCAACCCCAATAGACGACGTATGCATCTTCTCATGTAATGCCAACGACGATTACATCCGCATCGTTTGCGCTGACGATTATATGCAAAGCTTTGATGTCAAGCAGGGAAGAGAAATCGTTTCTAAGAACTCGATGGTAATTAGCACCTTTTCTGCTGGCGCACCTGAAGAGTGCTCCAAGCTAGTGGCAAGTGCATACTTGCGAGACGCTGTCGATGCTTTGAAGTGAGAGATGAATTGTGCGCTCAAAGCTCATTTTTTTTTTGCCCATAGAGAGTACTTGTTTATTCCCCTTCTTCTGCTACTGTACACACACGAATACACACACACACATAATTGGCTCTTTCCGAAAAAAAAAAACTCCCCAAACACTGAGAGCCTCAATGATGTTAACTTTGCTCAATTGTTCAAACAATTGAATTCAGCATCGGGTGCGACTGTATCGCTGTTAAGGTTTGACCAAGTGATGCTAGTATTATATGCTTAAGAGAAGGAACCTTTCTCGTTCCTTCACTGTTTCGAAAATAGCAGTTTCTTAGTGAGAGTCGCGTCCCTAGTATCACGCGCATGGCAGGTGCAAGCGTAAAGTAGCACGCCGAAATGTGCTGCCGCGGCAGCACAGTATCGCCGGCGTGATTTTATAAAGATTCCAATTAGCGCTGTCGAACCTTGATAGATTCGGCTCTCAAAGCAAAACAAACTTTCCACCACCACTGATTCATTATCGTCCTTGTAAACACCCTCCCATTTCGATTAAATTACCATCTAAAAAGTCGCATCTCTTGTTCCTTCGCAACCTTACCTCTCTTTTTCCTCTCCCTTTTCTTCCCCGGGCGATAAATACAAGAGAAAAGCACGGCATAAGTTTTATTGTGTCACCAAAAAGGGGAAAAAATAAACAGACAATAGACAAGCTATTTCAGCAGTTCCACTCACTGAAAATCCCGAGCTTGAAAGGAATATGGCATCCATGAATCGCATCGTTGTAGCTCTTTTTGTTTTTACCGCGCTTGTAGCCACCATCGGTAATGCGAGTGTGGTTCTCCGTAGCTGCGAAACGGCTCAGCAAATAACAGACGCTATTACGAACACCAATTCCAGTCATATACTGTTCTTCTACGACTCCCGTGACGTCAACAGTTTGCGAGTGATGAACACGCTGAACTCCCTGAAGACAACGAAAAAGCATGTGGTTGATGCTCTTGACATCCGTAACACACAGACAGCGTGGTTGTTGTCGACCTTTGAAGTGTTTTATGTTTCAGCACTACGATATGTCGAATGGAGAGCAAACGGAAGAAAAATACTGGAAGGCTTTCAAGGGATGGACTTTTCGCCCCTTAGCATAGCGCAGTACTTAGACCGGCATTAGGAAAAAGGTGGAAAGCTTGGCTAATTTAGTATTCCTTCTCCGAGTGACTCTCTGCTATCTTTTTCTCATCGTCATATGGGCTATTCGATGACATTTGAACGGAAAATAAAATCGATAAGTGATAAAGCTCAATTAGATATTCAAGCATCCTTCTGTGATCCCTGATAACTCGCTTTTCAATGCACTCCTTCGCTTTTCCGCTGTGCTGGGACAAAGGGGTAAAAAAAAAAAGCGTACACTTTACAGTAAAGCTACTTATCTTCATCAGTAACGTAGCAGCATGTCTTCTTCCATCTGATTGTGTGCGTCTCTGTTACTATCCCCGTTGGCACCTTGTCCTGCTAATATTTGCCAGCGGTCCCACTTCACTCCTTTGGTGTTCCTGTGTGTCTCTGCCTCATCCGCTACCGAGCCATTACTGCTCAGCAAATATTTTTGCTCGCGACTTTCGATTTATCCTGAAATCATACGCCGAAGGGCACTGCTGCTGCTATCCATTGAGTGCAGAGAGACGTGTGTCTGTGCGTGCAGTTTTTTTTTTCCCCCTTTGCAGGATGCGGCGCTCCATAGCGTTTAGGCGCCATCCATATGCAATCGATCCAAAGATCTTGCAGGTAGAGCAGCGACAATTGCAGCGCCCGCGTCGGCTGTCTTTATTGGAGGTTGGCGTCAACAGCGTAAGGCAGGCTTGGCGGAAGACACAGAGTCTCTACAGCTTTTTTTTTCCAGAAGGATATCGCGGAGGCCCGGGCAAATGACGGTTTACCAACTGGGAACAACAACAACAAAAAAACTAGTCGAGGAGAAATTTATCCTTTTGTGCTGAAACTTCGAAACGCAGCTACTTGCGCTTTAGTGTACACTACACCCTGCTCGACGGCTAACATAAAGCTGTTGTGGCACATTGCAACCAGCACAGTCAACTGTGCGCACAACAGTGGTGATTTACTCCCCATTGAATCTATTTGCGCCTTTAATGCAGTCCCTTTCCACAGAATAATAATAATTATAGAAAGAGATAAAGGAATAAATGACGCGTGTGTCTGGAAAAATAATATTGCTTGTGAGGAGTGAGCGTTAGCTAGGGCTCTTCGTTTCTTTATGGAAGATACTAACAGAGAACTCGAGCACACGCGAGCTCCACTCAGCCCGCGATGAAATAAAAATGGCCTGATGTTCAATATCGCTCTATCATCTTCTCTTTACATTGGTACAACAACAACAGCAGGAAATATGCTCTTATATGCCTCTCCTACAGTCACATACGCTCATATTCTCGTCACACTTTCTTCTTCTTCTTTTTTCTGCGCTGCCGTTTTTTATTTCTGAAGAACGCTCTCTTCCCGTTTCTCCACCATTGAGGGAAAGGTAAGAAGCCAATTTCTCTGATCTGAACTGTAAGACGGTGCTTGATTCACAAAATGGTTCTCATTGACAAGTTCAAAACGCTTGTCGGCCGAAACGTTGGCTCGCGTGCCGGAAATGCACTCACAACGTCTGCTGGAGCTGCACCACCCACTTTTGCAGAGGCGTGGAATCAAGCAAAGGCTATGACAAGCAAACTTTTCGAAGAGCGTGAATGGCAATGCCCGTGTGGACACAAATTTCGCGCTGCTGGTGAATGGGTGGCATGCGCGCCAATCTATTGCGAGGTGCCGTCATGTCCCAACCCTAAGTATTACATTGACGGTCCAGGTCGCGCGCTCCTGGAAGCTAATCCGTCCGGAGTTAAGCTACAAGAAGTGACTGACTCCTCTAGTGGTGCCAGCCCTAGCTCTCAGACGAGCAAAAAGCCGAGCGGCGTGGGATCCCGCTTCCGTTGAGAAAAAAAAAAGTTAGGGTTTGCTGAACGTTTACCTAGTTATCCGAACGCGTTATTTGTTTCTTAAAACTTACACACTCTAAAAAAAAAAACGCTATTTTTGGTTTCTGTTATTTGTCTTTTATTTGGTGGTGGTTTCACATTATAAGCTTTCACAGATGGACTGGCGACTAAATACATATCTACCGGCTCCGCTCAACAATGAAATTGCGTCAAATGAGATCGACGCAGACAATGCTTCTTGTAACCAAGGGGTGAAAAGAGCCGTTCTGCTTGGTTGCATTCGAGAGCGCTTAGTAAAGCGCTGTGCTTGATGTTGTTCTTATGAATACCGGTAGCTGTCTGAAATGGAGAGTGTCTTTTTGTGCAGAACCTGTTGGCAACAATGCTTCCCAGCGTTGACCCTCTACTTTATACTAGCATCAAGCGCTTCTTTCCCTCTTGGTCCCCTGTAGTGCTTCCTGACTCTAATCTTTAATTTTCTTTTTCCACCCAATCTCGCAGAGCACCAACTCTTCCTCGTCTATCTGTTTCACTTCCTCCTCTTCTTTGTTTCATCTTCCTTTCTCCACCGCCTTTGACTTGCGCTCTTGGTTTCTTTTGAAAGCCCAGCGAGAAAAGAAAACACTACACGCACTAGCAACATCTAAACTGCTTGAGCATAGGCTTAACATAATCACCTGCGTGCTGAAGAAACCCTTTACACTAGTTTGTGTAAACTCTCTCTAACTCCTTTTTAATTTCCTACAGCAGCCACCCTACTTTTTGTTCCTTTTTTTCTGTTTTTGTCGTGTCCATTGTTTTTCTCTGCTGTATTTTCGCTTTCCATTCTTCGCACCCCATGTACAACACAAAACCAATGACAGCTGCAGCAAGTGGGCACATTTCCGAAGTGAACAAGGAGGAGCTTGCCAAAATAGGGCCAAAGGTCGACGACATCCTTGCGATTTGTCTGGCCAGCTTTGACAATCTTCGGGACCTCGGGTTCAAGTTTCAGTACGAGCAGGCCGCGGAGAAAGCGGCGTACCAGAATGGCGAGGTAAAACCAGACCCAATGGTGCAGCTCACACACGTTTTGTATAGGATGGTTGACTTGACGTTAGGAACTGCCAAGGCTGTTTATGATCAAACGCTGGCGGAGTGGAGGCGACGAAAGTGCGAAGGCGAGAGCAACTCCCCGACATCTCCCTTGGCGTCCTCGCAGTCGCTGACCTCGCCCGAAGTCATGCGCAACAGCAGCGTGGAGGACTTTAACGAGGGTTCATCGGCGTGGGTGGAGCGTGGTGCGCATCTATCTCTTCTCTCGCTGGAGGTTCTCTCGTCCGTCCTGCTTGCTCACGCGTCTCTGCGCAAAATCCTTCAGAAGTACATGTTAGAGTACAATGTGCTGGATTACCTGGAAAAGGTATTGGAGATGGAGAGAGACCACGAGCTGGCATTTTTCCCGGAGGGCTTCAAGACGGAGTGTACGCGGCTCGTTGCAAACTTGACATACGATAGCGCCGACGTAAACGGTGTCCTTGCAGGGCGTGACAAGCTTCTCTTCTGCATTCTCTCAGCTACGCGCATCGATGAGGAAAATCCTGGGATGGTGGAGTGGGCTGAGTTCGCCATTCGCAACATTTGCGAGTCGTCGGCCCCTGCGCGAGACAAGATACGAAAGCTCGCGCCTCAGGGATTGACCGATGAGAGCCGCTCAATGCTCGGAGGGCGGTACAACTATTCTGTTTCGAACACCGGTAAAGTTCAATTTCACGCGGCAAAATAAGCCCCCAAAGTAAGCTTTTTTTTGTTTGGTGAGGTCTTCAAGGAGCTGCAGCACTTTTTTCTCTCGTACTACGTGTGTTTGTTCACTCACTTGCAAACCTCTGTTATTTTCATTGTGTGCGCGCGCGTGTGTTTGTGTATCTGTGTCGCAATGCTTTTGAGTACACAAGGAAGGGATTCGAGTTTCACCTCTTTTATAACAATTTCAGGGGACTTTTCCTGACGGCAATGCTTGCCGTTTGCATCATTTCTTCGCATTTTTTTCTTTCTCTTCCCAGAAAATACTTTTAATATTATTATTACGTCAGTGATAGTTCTCTTTTTTTTTTTCAAGAATTTATTGCTTCCGCGCTCCATACTCGTTGCCTTCAGTTGTCGGCTCTCCGTGTTCCAGGAGACACAAAAGATAATAATAATAATAATTATATTGAAGAAATGAGCAATTGAAAGCGCAGCTTGCTCGTTTAACCTTTTTTTTTTTTATCAGCTCTCTCTTCACATTTCAGAGTTTACAGCGTCTCTACTGGAGAGGAGCGATAGAAGATCGGTTTTCTATGACCAAACCATCACAGCCGTTGCTTTCTACCGCCTTCTGTGAGAAGCTGTTCCAACGCGGCCTTCTCTGCTCAATCTTGCTTTCTTTTGTTTTTCTTGACTAACCTCTGCCTTTGCCTTTCCTCTGTTCCTGTTTTCTCGCACAACCCTTTACAGGAGACACACACACACACACACACACAAAGATACGAGCACATACACATGTACCCCAAAACCCATTCCAGTGCCTTTTCTGATGCCAGTACACAGGCAGCAGTTCTGAACGAATGGAAGCAGAGAAATGCACAGCACAAGAAGACTGCTAGTTCGCTCCAGCGGAAGGCCAAGCAGCTGAAAAGCGATTCGGATGCAGTGCGGAAAACGAGTCAGTGGCTCCAGGAGCGAGACAGTCTGAATCGCGAGCAGGAGATCTGCGAGGCAAACCTTCAAAGCGCCGGCAACGACCTGGGAGAGCTGGTGCGTGACTGCGAACACGAGGAACGAGAAGCTGAGCTCAGTGCCTTAAAGCCCCTGCTTCTGCGACAGCTGAGAGACCTCGGTGCGCTGCCGCGCGGGCCGTCGCGCACTTCCGCTGTCGACACAGAAGCCCTCCAGCGCCTCCGGGAGTGGATCGAGGTCGAGATGAGCAGTGCGCGCGCTGTGGCAGCCTCCCTTTCCTCAAGCGTAGCACAAGGCACATCCACAGGAGTCTCGTCGGATTTGGAAGCTGCAGCGCGCGAGGCACAGGAAACGTTTGCCCAGCTTTGTAGGACGTATCAACCGTCTGAGGATCTGCAGCAAATTTTCGCGTCATCGCTGGCGGCCGCCGAGTGCGACACGCGTGAGCAACTCGAAGCTTTGCAGTCAAATGGTTTGTCAACCGTCGACGGTGACGTACTTCGCACCGTCTGCCTAATCATCAAGATGGGCCACCAAGCAAGGCAGTACAGCCTCTCAGCAGCATCACGAGCAGCTTTGATAGAGCGCGTAAGCGCGGTGTATCCTGATATGGCATCTGGAGAGGTGCTCAAGGCCATTGAGGAGGGCCTTGAGTTGCGGCGCGCACAGTCCGCAGCAAGGGCGGCGGTGGCTGACTATCACCGCAACGTCGCTGCCCTGCTTTCATCGTGCGAGTCCGCTTTTGTGGTGGCACAGCGGGCGGAGGGGGAACGGGTGGAGAGGGCGGAGGCAGCACGTCAGCGAACCAGTGAACAGGTAAGCCGGCACGCAAAGCTGGCGGAGCGGCGCGCATCGCACGAGGCGTTGTTGCGTCGCCGTCGCAGCGTAGAGGAGCAACAACGAAATGCAGCCGCAGCAAAAATAGAGGCTCTGCGTGCAAAGCAGGCCGCGGAGTTTCAGGAGCGGTTGGGGCTCCTGCAAGCATTCGAAGCGCAGCGCGCGCTGCTGCGTGAGAAGGAGCGGCAACTTCAAGAGACGAAGGCGCGTGCTGCAGAGGAGGAGAAGGCTGCGCGGATGAGGCGCAATGAGTCACGGGTGGAGTACCGCCGCGCGCAGGAGGAGCAGCGTCGCAGAACCCAGAAGGAGCAGGAGGAAGAGGTGCGTGCGCTGCAGCTGCAGAAGCAGCAGGCGCTGGAGCGCTTCTTTGCCTCCGTAGACAAGCAGCTCGGTGTGGAGGCCGATCCTCTGCGCATTCTCAAGGCGACCTCGTCCAGTGCGCAGACGGAAAGCTACGAGACCCTGGCGCAAACGACCCGGCCCTCCATCACCGGGTTTTCAGACGAACAGATTATGAAAGACCCACGCGTGCGGCTCTACCACGCGTTGCTCGCTGCCGGCCTGCATACAACCCCGTACGGCCGCGAGGTGGTGACGCGAGGTTACCATGTCGCACCCTCACAGATGAGCAGCGACAACAATCCGTTGCGTGGGCAGTTTTCATGACCCTGGGCGGAATGGTTGAAGTTGACTTTTTTTTTTCTCCTCCTCTTGTTTCTTTTGGTGCAAACCTACGCGCCAGAGCAAAACAGGTATGTAGTTTAACACGTGCACCGCTGCTTGTATGTGTATGTGTATGTGTGTGTGTGCATACACACTCCAAGTGATGACGGCATCGCACCTCTCACAGCTGCTTTTTATTCTCTCGTTATATACACGATACAGTGATTAACAACAACAACAACAACAACAACAACAACAAAAAAAAGAAACAGCAATACACGAGTACTGATTTTTTTCCTCAGCTTGTAACGAAATTTGTACACATGCAGCGATGAGCACGTCTCACTCAATTCATAATATATATATGTGTACAGCTGCCTTCTTTGCTTACCTTTGACGCGACAGACGACCTGCTGCGCACCGTTTCAAGTATTTCCATTCTATCTGGGTGCCATCCCCCTTCTTAATTTCGCACTTGTATCGTGCCACTTTTGTTCCTTTCTCCTCTGGTATGCCCTACTCTTACCACTTGTTCTCAACACCAACAACAAAAACAAAAACAAAGGTAGCGGGGAAAAAAGCGGGCTCATATCACTCCGTAGAGGAAGTTACTTTCGTCTTATGAGCGATTCAGTCCCTTCTTTGTTCTATTTTTTTTCTTCTGTTCCTCTTGTTTTTGAGTGAGGGGCTCATACACCAACACACGCACACAATCACACACACCCACACTTTCTTTTATTATATTTCGCTAAGTCTCCGTATAGATAGATGTCAGAGTTTACTAGAATAGAAGACGTAGATGCATTCTGTTTGAAGCTGTACTCCGGTGACAAGAAGGCCACGCTGAAGGTGACCTCGGAGGGATGGAGACGCATAATTGACGAAATCGGTCTCGGGCTATTGCTAGCGGTGCTGCAGCACTCCACAAGCGCCTATTCCATCATGTTTGTGTCACGGGCAGCGTCCGAATGCCTTGAGACAATCTTTTGTGATGCCGAGCAACTCACGCAGTTCACAATGAACGTGTATGATTTGCTGTGCGCTAGGGATGCCGAGCTGAACGCGGCGGCGAAGTTGGCACTGCGGCAGCTCGTGTGTGTTGCCGTGCAGCGGGGCTATCGGTTCTCATCGGCCTTGGCGCAGATGGCCTCGAGTGTGTGCACGTCTTGCTTCGCATGCATTAGCAATGAGGGACAGTGGGATCGACTCCGGGTGGGCTGCGAGGTGCTGGCAGATCTTGTCGTGACGCTGAATGAGCACCGCATGTCTACCTTCGCGAGTGATGTGAGTATTGCCAAGTCCTTCCGCGACGATCACCTGTTGGACGTGTACCGGCTTGCTGTGGAGATAGTGAAGCGGGTGCCACCAAGCGGCCGCGCTGGCATAGCGGCCGCGCTGCGTCTTGTGCAGCGCGTCCTCGACTTTGACTTCACATGTGACGCCGGACTCCTGGATATCGAAGACAACCCGGTCACTCGTGTCTACCCAGATAGCTGGACCCCCTTCCTTGTGGACATCGCTTTTGTGGACCGCCTCTGGACGCTCTACCGCATCGAGGACTGGGAGGCCGAGGCGGCACAAACCGCACTCGAGGTGCTGGCAGCGTTGGTGTCGTTACGCAAGGTTGTCTTCACCGACCAAGCTGTGCGCGGAGAGTGGTACGGCATTATGCTACTGCAAACCCAGCTTGTGATGGAGCGGTATACCCACCTTGAGGACGAGGAGACGCTCAGCGTGTTCACGCGGCTTCTCAACCGCATCAAGCCGAACTGCGAGATGGACGAGCTGATGCAGCAGAGTGTTTTTCCGCGGTGGATCCAGTCGCTGCGTGCCTTTACAAGGCAGTGCTTCACCAACTGGCGGCACGCGTCCTCCTCACTGCTTTCGTTGCTGAGTACGTGGGCACGGCTCATCGAAGCTCGCGCCTACGCAACGCACAACACAGACGTCATGGTGCGCGCGACCTTGGACGTGGTAGGGGACTACATGGATTGCATCCACAGCCGCGTGCACGTCTTCACCACCGAATTGGGGAAGCTTATGAGCGGCGACGAGGCTGGTGCGAGTGCGCGACGGCTACTGACGAGCAGCATGCCAGTCGAATACATGCTCGACGACGACAGGGAGGGTGTGCGACTGGAGACGGAGTTTGTGCTCCGGATTGCCGCGGGGTGTGGGGGGGATGCGTGGGGTGTGTTGGAGGCTAACACCGAGGGAGTCGGGCAAGTCATCCTGCGGCAGCTGCGCGGCGCCTCGGCTAATCTTTCGGTCGATCACGTCGTCGCCGTCGAGGAGGGCGCGTGGTCGCTGCACCTGCTAAACGCGACTCTCTTGTCATCGGGGGCCACTGATCAAGGTGCACCACATGTGCTGGCGATGCTGCTCCACAGTCTCATGCAGCTGAAGCAGTACACGGCTGGCGCTGCCTCGCTTGATCGCTTGCCGAGTCTCGTCCGTGGCCACTACGCCTCCAGCGCCGTCCAGGCATTGGGCACGGTGCTCGCCAAAACGGTGTCCGTGTACGTGCATTCGAACCGCAAGACCTCCGCCTTTGTCGAACAGCTCAACATTCGACTGCGGCAGTGTGAGGAAATGGACACGGCCTGCACCTTCGGGGTGTACTTTGTGAACCTCGCGGTGTACACGCTGTGGACCGTGCTGAACACCACCAACGTGCCAACCGAAGTGCGCATCGAGGCGCTGACGCTGCTGGACGAGTGGACCTCGACGCCCAGCGTGCTACGGCTGCTCAAGGAGACGCCGTCGTACAAGTTCGTCACGAGTATCGCACCAGAGGCCATCCCTCGTCCGCTGCGCCACACCGATGCCTTCGCAGCGCGCTACCTATTTGTGCGGTGCGTTGCCCAAGTCCTCTTCTTCGACGCCGCCGCCTTCACGGACGCCGCGGTGAGTGCGTTGATGGAGCCGCTGCTGGCACGTGTCGCGCACGCCCTGTCGTACGCCGATGCTGCCACGGCGGTGGACCAACAAGCCGACTTGGCTCTCACGCTGTGCGACTTGCGCGGGGTGCTGAGCTGCACGGAGCGGCGGCCCTACCGGATTGTGATGGACATGATCGAGCCTTCTCTCTACCCACTCGCAGACGCTGCCCTCCGTGAGGACGGCTGCAACGAGCTGGCCGTCGTCCAGCTGCTGGAGCTGGTCAACGAGCTTGCGGTGAACAAGAGTCAGCGCATCGTGTACGGTTTGCACAGCGCCAGGCCGCTGCTCATCTTCCGCTTCGCCAGCCACGTGATGGCGCGGTCGGCGCGGCTGGCGCGCTTGGCCATGGAAAGTGGCGCCACCGCACTGCATCAAGACGCCCAGTCGCCGTTGGTGGAGTGGGGGTGGCGGGTGATGCGCTTGACACTCACGGTGGCGTGTAACCTTATCCAGGGTGGGTGGTGCAACCTCAGCGTGCTGCAGCTATACTCCGACCCGGCGCTCACGACTGTGCTGGACAGCGTCTGGCAGCTGCTCTCCGCCCTTCCCCAGAGCGAGTTCGTCGTGCGGCCGAAGGTGTGCGTTGCGGTGACGAAGATGGTAAATGCGCTGTCGGCGCGCTTTTTTCACTGGTTCTGGGTGAAGCAGCAGCCCACAGAGGTGTCGGCGGTGGTGGGCTTTGTGGAGGCCCTCGCCTTCCCTTCCTCGATCGGTGCGGTGGAGACTACGCAGCAGAACGACGCCCTCCAGACACTCGACCGCCTCATCAACTGCTGCTGGGTGCGGTCCATGTTCCCGACCGAGGAGGCGCAGCAGGCGGCTGCGATGAAGGCGATGCTGTTGCAGGCAGACGCACTCATCTTTCACCGCATCGCCACCTGCGCGCTGGAGCGGTCCGTCGCTGTCGACAATCACGCTGTGCGGAAGCTGCTCCCGTCTCTCTTCTTCGTAGAGGGGGAGGCGCTAGCGGAGGTGGCACAGTACTTCTGCACACGCGGCACCACTCCCTCCGCGTCGGAGGCGCTGCGGGCCCAGTTCGCAGAGATTCAGCGTCAGCTCGCCGCGACGCCGGACATCACAAACGAGACGATCAACGAACTCCAGAACTCGCTGCACACCCTCATGGACTTGCTGAAGGTTTCTCTATGAGAGTGGTAGAACACGGAGGAAGGGGTAAAGGACCTTTGAGTCGATAAAGCCACACACGCACACACACACACGCAGAGGTTGGCCGATGAGCAAACATGCTCTAACTTCCCCGGACTCGGGGGTGTTTGAGGGTGCTCAGCGAGACAAGAAAAAGAGAAGAAAAACGAGCCGGCCCCCTCGCTCTGGGATGTGTTGGCGTACTGCGTCGACGGCGCTGTAGCTATGCAGTCCTTTTTTTTATCTTCTTGTCCCCCTCGTCACTTCCGCCTTTTGTTTTTTTTCTCTGTGTGTGTTATGTGCAGGTCAACAGCCTGCACGACGGCGTACACTGAGGCTGCTTCTTTCTTTGCTCCTTCTTCTGGTCTGAAGTGGCACTAAACGGTGCCACAGGTCTTTCTCTTTTCTCCTATTCCACTAAAAAAACTTGCGATGGCCAACCAAACTGTAAGGCTCAAAAGTGGTAGCGATGATATTCCCTGTGTTGTACGACAGAGTTCGCGCAACTCTACACAAAGCGAGGCTCACCTAATTTCACACGCACAATGCATCTATCACATCACTTCCTATCATACTACCTGCTGATTGGCGAATGAATGGAAAAGCGCTTAGCACGAACCCTCATTACAGGGTTTTGCCCTCGACTTTGTGAGGGGGGCTCTTACATGCTTTGTCCTCGTGAGCAGCTGACCTCTGCAATGCTTGTGCTATTATTACTTTTACCGCCCATGTTTATTTATTTATTTGTGGCCCCTCTGTTTTTGGGATGCACGTGGCGAGTGTGTACTCACAATTATATATGCTCTTTCTCTAATTTTATTTTCGCGCTCCATCCCTCTTCTGCTCTCCGATTATGGTGTTCACTGCTACCTCTGTGCGCCTCTTCGTCACCTCACCATGAACAGCGCATCATCTCAACCTAGAAAAAAAAAAGTTGCACATCTTGATCCGGGACGTCGGCATTTCTGTGCGCGAGTGCCTAACCTAGCAGAACATTCAGCACTTGCCATTTGTTAAATGAGCGACGTCGACTCAATCTGAAAGAAAGATCACAAACATAGTTCTTGCGTGTGTGAACCACAGCGTTAATGTTGACAACAAGAGTTGATCACGTGCCTAATATACACTCTTTTTGTTGCTGTCTTCACGAATGCGCTGCTGCAGACGACAGATTGGGCTTCTCTTCGGGAGCATTTCCCGCTTAGCTCTCGGGGCCACTCTCGCCACACCTTCAGAGGCAGCGTTTCACTGCGCACATCAGCAGCAGACACGGCAGCTCTGCGGGCCTACTGCCGTATGCCTCGCCCGCCGTATTCGAGCAGGGGCTAAGCGTGGGCAGGCACGCGAGGCGGCACCTGGCGATTGGCTCTGCCAGTGTGGCGAGACCAACTACCGCTCTAAGCGTGAGTGCTACAAGTGCGGTGCCCCTGCGCCACCTCTTCCCCCTGGTGTGCGCCGCCCCACGTTGCCGGGCGAGGACCCGCACGACTGGGCTTGTCCCTGCGGGCAGATGAACTTCCGCGGCAGCGTCTTGTGTCACAAGTGCCAGCAGCCCAAGCCGGAGCCGCCGCCGCTGCCTGGGAAGGAGTTGACGCTGTGGACGTGTCCAAAGTGCAAGGGAGTGAATCGCAGCACACGCAAGTTCTGCTTCAAGTGCTCCGCGCCGTCTCCGCTGGTGGAGTTCAAACCATTGCAGTGATGGGAGCGCATGGGAGGTAGTGCCGGCGTGCGTTGCGCCACGGCCTTCAGCGTATGTGACGCGCACATCCGCAAATGACCAACCGCGCGGTGTAGTGAGATCAAAAGAGAACATCAATGGTTTGTTTTGTTGCTTCACAGAGTTTATGATTATTGTTGGAATGGCGCATGTATTGAATAAGGTTACTCTCCGGTGCCGCCCACACACGCACACATAGAGGTATGCGCAGCAACTGTTGGACGCGCAGCGTTTATCAAGCGAAAGGCCGCTCGCACACGTAACTAGTGATCCACTCAGTCTTGCTTCCGCTCGAAGGTATCTCTTATTAGTACGAGGAAAAGCTTTGTGTGTCTTAAATGTGCGAGTCGTTATTCTGCGTAGCGTCCCTGCTCTATGGAGGCATACAGAGCATGCTCTTCAAGTAAAAGAACTGTGGCTGCGCACGTTGCTCTCTCTCTTTCTCTGTTCCCTCACTCTAACTTTCCTCATCCTCGATTTGTACTTTCCTCGCCGTTACCTCTTTCTTCCCTTCTCTACTTTTTTGTTTGTGTGTGTATGTGTGTTTGTCGGCCGCCTCTTCCCCTTATTTCTCCTACTTGTCACAGCAACTAAGTAGAGGGAAACGGTTCTGACTTCGCGTCTAGCACATCAAGAACTTCTCTTTTATTTTTACTAAAAGAGACCCGCATCTACGAGGCCTTACTCCTGCTTCTGTTATTTTCGGTTTTAGTCTCTCCCTCTTTTTGTCTATTTGCCCGTCTCTTAAACTTCGTGAGAAAGGCTGCTTGTTGCTTTCGGTACCTGACTGGATCTTCTTTCATCAGCCACCACCCATCGCACGACCACACGCACACGGTGAGCTATGGACTCTGCGGCACAATCACAAAGCCGCTTCGGCGCCGCAAACAGCCGTGGCGCCTCGGCGGTGAACGGCGCAAACGGCACCGTCACAAGCGGCATGGACTCCCAAACCAAGAAGCAGCTGTTCATGTCGCAGCGGGCGGAGCGGCTGAAGGACCCAAAGGTGCGTAAGATGGGCATCGATCGCGAGGCCTTGGATGCGCAGGTGCGTGAAAAAGAGGCTCTGCGGCGCCTTGAGAAGGAGCGGGACGACTACTACGACCGCCAGGCGCTGCTGATGGACCGGCACGCGTGCGCGCTGCAGCAGGAGGTGAATGCGATTCGCGCGGCGCGTGAGGCCGAGCTGCAGGACTACCGGCAGACGTTCCAGAAGAAGGAGCTGCGGCGGGAGTGGGATCTCAACGACCCCGAGGCAAAGCGTAAGGAGCTGCCGGCCCGCGTCGGTGACGAGGACCCACGCAACGGGCCGTCGTCCATGCAGAAGTTCGAGGGCGAGGATCTCGACTACACGGCACGGCGCGCCGCACAGCAGCGCCAGCAACGCGACTGGGCGCAGCAGCAGACGAATGAGAAGCTAGCGAAGAAGTGGATGGAGCAGGAGTGCGACCGCGCCTACGACGATCGCAATGAGGAGACCAACTTTCGCCTGCACGAGACGGAGAAGAAAATCGCCGAGCAGCGGCGGCTGATGGAAAAGAACGCAGCGGAGTTCAACCGCGCTCTCGCCGAGCAGCAGCGCCGCGAGGCCGTGCGTGCCAAGGAGGAGAACGACCGTCTTGGGCTGGAGGAGGTCGCTTACCACCTCGACAGCGACTTCCTCAACGAGCGCGAGACCGTCGTTGGGGAGCTCGGCGCCACGGTCAAGTCGGAGCGCTACAAAGGTCTCTCTGATGCGCAGCGGTCGAAGTTCCGCGCTGAGCAGGACGATCAACTCCGTGAACTCCGCCGCCGCCGTTTGTTAGAGGTGGAGGAGAAGAAGCAGTGGGCGCAGCAGGAGAACATGCAGCTGCGCATGGCCAACGCACTGGACCGGCAGCGCGAGCGGGAGCGGCGGGCCGACCGCGAAAAGCTGGCGGAGACGCACAAGATGCAGGCAGAGGCGACGGTGCAGCGCAAGGCTCAGCTGGACGAGCTCTACACCAATGCAGTCGACGAGGACTACTTCAAGTACTGGGACCGAGGCGTGTAAGTGGGAAGGGGGAGAGAGAGGCGTAAAGTTCGAGTTCAAAGAGAGAAGAGGTACACACCGGCACCCCGTGCTTTTAGAAGCAGCGTTGAAGTTCTTCTGGCGAATGTTTCTTTCTTCTCTCTTTTTCTTCCTTTTGAGCTGCGCATTTTGTAGGGCATGCACCTAACGTGCTGCTGCCCCACCGCTGCCTAGAGATGTACAATGCTATCTGACACATGTATATTACGATTATTATCTTTCCCAACGTCCTCACCCTTTTTATTTTATATACATCACACGGACCCCAATGCTATGCGTAAAGAATGCTGAACCTTTTTTTTTTCTTTTTGCGTGTGTATGCGTGTGTGAAGAACGACTCAGCGGTTCTGCTCTTCAGTAGTTTTATCTTTCAACTTGTTTTGCTTCCCTGTAACGTTGTGCCTTACTAGAATTAAGCTTTTTTTCCATGATTGCATCTGCATGTTATCTGTTGAATCCTTCCTAGCTCCCGGTTGGCGCCTTTTCGTGGTGATGTATGTCTGCAAGGTGTAGACGCAACGGCATAACGGGATCTACATATTGGATGACTTACAGGCAAGTATTTTGTGTCACCGATGAAGCTCCTACTTCTGTTGTTCTGATGTTGAGAGAAAGAGAGATGGAGCGGGTCAGAAAGGGACGGCATTGTAATAGAGCCAGCTGATCTGCCACTCTGCTCTCCCCTCTTCTTCTTGAGTGTGGAGCAGGAAAGTGTGGTGAAGGGTCAGCTTCACTGCTCGGATGGTGTTTCCTTCACACACACAAATGTGCAGCAGTGCTCATTTTTCGTCCAGGAGGTTAATTGAAGAGCATGAGAAAGGCCTGTGATACACGCACACTAGCTCAGAAATGAGCGGACACGTCGATTTCTTGTTTGCTACCTTTACTCAAGTTTGCTTTTCTCCATTCCTCATTTCTGTCGCTCTGGCGGTTTTGGTCATCTTTCGTCATACCAACACGTAGATGGTGTCAGCAGTTTACACAACTCACCTCACTCACCTAGACACATACATACACGCTTACACTCATACATGCATAGACCGATCATAGATTCGACTGCTGCTTTTATACCGGACGCAGTGTGAGAGATCACTACAGGGAAGAAAAAAAGAGAGAGGGGTGTTTGTTAATCGCACATCAGACAAACGATGACGATTGTGTTGGGAGTGGGAGCCGGCACCTTTGCCGTGCTGCTCACCATCGGCGTCTGCGCCTTTATAGGCCTCCTCGGCGCCTACTTTGCGCCTGAGGCATCCCTGTACGTTCTGCTGGTGTGCGTGCTGCTCCCACTCATCGTGTTCGGCTGCATTCTGACGGCCCCGCACGGCACCGCGGCAGGCTCGGGCACCTCGATCAGCGCAGCGGTACACTATCGAGAGCGACAGCTGCCCTTGAACACGGACGTGGTGGACACGTACTTACCGGTGCGCATCGTCGTCTTTCTTGTCCTCGCCCTGGGCACGCTCGCTGCGGTTGCCTTTCAGGTGTTGCTGCTGTGCGGCTCACCGGCCTATGAGACGCCACGAGTTCGCTGTCTCCGCGAGCAGTTGGAGGAGGCCCATCCCACCTGGTACAAGTGAAAACTGCTTAGACTTCTCTGCTCTTTTTGTTTGTTTGTTTTATCTTTCCCCGTGGCGTATCTGATGGCAACAACCATCCTATCTTATCAAGAAAAGAAGCAACTAAGAAACAAGCTAATGAAGCAGACAAGCGCCTGTTTATTCTTCTCTCATCCCCAGAAAAAGAATAATAAAAAGACTCTTTCTTTACGTACCATTCAAAGGTCACAAGAGTTTTGTGCTGGGCAGTGGTGCGCAAGTGATGTGCCATGTACTCGTGTCTGATACAATGCCTCGCCCTTTCATTTCTTCTCTTTTTTTTTTCTGCCCACTGTCCTCTCGGCTACGCCACCACCTCTCTCTCCTTCTTAAATGCTTGATGTGTGTGCTTGCGGTGAACTCCACTACATACATACGAAAAATCAAAACAAAATACGACTATCCCTTCTCTCCGCTGGCTCCTTATTGCTGGGAAGAAAATAAACAAAAGAGAGAGCGCGTGTCACCCCGCATACGTTCTACGAATACTGCACACACTTGAAGGGTCTAGCTCAGGCAACAACGTCACTTTCCCCAATCTCAAAACACCTTCGTGTTGCTGTGAACTGCTGCTTTCAAGATCCATCGGCAATTTTGCGTTCTCTTTGTTTCTCTCCTGCTTTGAAGCTGAAGCTACGGTGTCTCGTTCTGCCCCGCTAGTGTGGACGAAGCATACGGACACAGATTCCAAGTCAGCAGTCTGAGAAACTGCCGTGCAACACCTCTCTTTGTTTCATCAGAGTAGATTTTTACAGTCATCGCTTGCGTTGAAGGGCAGAGGGTTTTGCTTTTTTTTTTCTGTGTTTAGTGGAAACATTTCACGGATTTCTGTCTTTGTTTTTTCACGGACTGCGCAGGTACAATACGTATCGTAGTTACCCGCTTTTTGTTGTCTTTGATTGTAGTCGACGACGCTGAACCCGAGGAAACGAACTGGTAGCGGCAGCCAACATGGAAGAAGATCTCGCCTACAAGATAATTGTGATTGGGAGCGTTAGCGTGGGGAAGAGTAACATCACATCGCGCTTCTGCGATGACGCCTTCTACCCCGACCTCGTCCCAACGCTTGGGATGGACTTCAAGTACAGTGCCTGCAGAACACTGGAGAAAAAGCCGCGATGCGTGCGCCTGCAGGTCTGGGACACGAGCGGGCAAGATGACTTCGTGACCCTCACCACCGCCTTCTACCGCAACTGCCAAGGCGCATTGTTGTGCTTTGATCTCACGAATAGACCCTCGTTCGAGGACCTCGACCAGTGGTACGAGAGATTAGAGCGCTACTCACCGTCGGTGCCACCACTCATCCTGGTGGGGTGCAAGTTAGATCTTGTGGAGAGCCGGTTGGACGACCAGGGCGAGGGCATCGTCCTCGGCAGCCATCGCCAGATAGCAAAGAGTGAGGCGGATGCGTGGGCCAGACACCACGGCTGCCTCTGCTACATCGAGACTAGCGCAAAGGAAAATACAAACGTCTCACAGGCCTTTCAGCAGCTCGCCACGTACGTCGCTTCAGCGGCCAACCCCGGCGCGAAGAACGAGGGTCGCACGTTAGGTCCTGGTGGACGTCCGCTGAAAGAGGCAGATACGGGTACGAAGGCGAAGAAGCCGTGTTGCGCGAACTGAGCCCGTAGGCGAGAGGCAAAAAGATGGCATGTAGCAGAGGCTAAGAGCTTACCACACAGTACCGTTCCGCCTTCTCTGTCGTGTTGCCTTGTCTGTCACCTCTTTTTTTTTTCTTTTGTGGGTATGGTGCCCACTTTGCGTGCGGCAGTTTCATTTTTCTTCCTGCTTCCAATGTATGTGTGTTTTTGTGTAGAGGGCGATGTGAAGCATGTGGGAATGGCGCATGTCACATACACGTAGGCGCGTATGTTCGATGTGTTAGTCAAGGTGCTGCCGGAGGCGGTTGCATCCTTTTGCTTTTGTTTTTTTGTTTCTGTACACCGTCGAGCGGCATTGAGGTATTGCCTTCTTCTTTTTAATTTGCTGTTACTTGCGTTCTCTTAGTCTTCTCACCCCCCGTATTGCACTCCGACTGGCTTCTCTGTGTGCTGTCTCGGGACGCGGTGGTATGATGTTATTGTGTGCTTTTTCTTTTCGTTTCTTTGCTTTCTCTCTCTCTATCCTGCGATGCTGATCCTCAATAAACCAAACGCACATGCATGCGCACTTTTCGAACACGTGTCTGGGTGCTGGGCAGGAAGTCGTGCGGCGAATTTTCGGTTGCTGTATATGACGAAGTATAATGTGCACTCTCTTTTATTGTATATATGCATCTTTTTTAGCTGGTGGCACCAGTGCTGCACGAGCGATGTGCGCACAGAGACTCTTGCGTTGTCGCGCAGGAGGGTGTCGAAAAGGGGTGAAAGAATCGCTTTGCTGTCATTATCTTGGATGAATACGAATGCTTTCATACTCGTTAGCGCGAGCCTTCTCACCGAGGTGGAGAATAGAAACAAAAGACAAAGGAAGAAAAAGTGTTTCTCCCTATCTTTTCTCTTTAGCGCAGTGCGTGCCCTCTCCTTCGTACTTCGTTGACGTGTCTTTTCCTACTACATCTGCCTCACGTGTGTACTCTACTCTTTTTTATTATTGTTGTTTCTCTCCTCTTTTCCTGTATCTATGGATGTGAAGGTGCGCACCACCCCAATCAAGTATGCGAACAAATAACACGTAGAAGGATACGTAGAACGGTTTCTCGTTGCGAAGAATCGATCAGCAAAGCAGGCGAAGTATGCTCCTCTCAGCTACATCTCTAGACCACTGCAGGGACAAAGAACGCAGAGAGAGAGAGAGAAAAGGAACGAGTTGCTTTTTTATCGCCAAACTCTCTCTGGCTCAGCTTCTCTCTCTCTTTCTTCGTCTTTGTCTTTCTGTTCAGCGTCGTTCGAGCACCTGTGCCCGAGCATAGCAAGCAGATCGTCTCCGATGTCTTAAAACTTGACTTTCTCTCTCTCCCTCTCCATATATCTCTCTCTGAACTCCTTTACCCTGTTCTCTTTTTTTTCCACGTGTTCTTTCATCAAGGTCAGTTCCCCACAGGTAGAGTAACAACACTCAACACCAACAACAACAAACGAAGTCTGCTCAATACATCATTACTGCGGTTTTTTTGTTACCTCTCCATCACCTCTCTCTTTCTCTCACACTCTCTTTCTCATCGCCATCATGACCAGCGCCAGCGCCCCCGGCGGGGACTGCGACTACATCTTCAAGATCATCGTGATCGGCGACAGCGGCGTCGGCAAGTCGTCGCTGACGGTGCGCCTGTCCGAGGATGTCTTCTACAAGGATTACGCCTCCACCATTGCCATCGACTTCCGCATGCATCAGATGAGCTACATGGACAAGCGTGTCCGCCTCCAGATCTGGGACACAGCTGGGCAGGAGCGCTTCCAGTCCGTCGCCACCGCCTTCTATCGTGGTGCCAACGGTGTGCTGCTGTGCTTTGACCTGACGCACCGCCCCTCCTTCGTGCACCTAGAGCAGTGGATGGATCGCGTGCGTCAGCAGGCCCTCCCCGGCATCCCGTGCCTGCTGGTGGGCTGCAAGAGCGACGAGGCACGCTCCAGCCGGCAGGTGACCCGCGAAGAAGCTGTTGCGTGGGCCCAGCAGCATAACATGCCGTTTATCGAGACCAGCGCCAAGGAGAAGGAGAACGTGCAGACGGCCTTCCAGCAGATCACCAAGTCCATCTTTGAGGACATGAAGGAGCGCAACGGCAAGTCGCCTGCCGCAGGCGACAACGCGGCCGGACGCGCGCAGAGCGTCAACCTCGACCAGAAGGCTTCTTCCGGGAAGAAGGACGGCAAGTGCTGCTAAACTAGAGTCCACCGCTATCATCAGGCATTTTGACGGCCTTCACTTTAGAAAAGAAAAAAATGAAATGAAATGGAAAAGAGAGACAACAAATGTATATCCACTCGCTGATTGTGTCAAAAAGGGGAGAAGTAGAGAGAGAGAGTTGTGGCCGGTGTGTTGCTGCTGTGTTTTCCCGCGCTGCTCGTGTAGTCGGTTTTGATTTGGATGATACGAAGATGGGCAAGCGTGCGTTGGCGTCCCCACTGCGGTGCCTATTAGTGTATTTACCTTGTGAAGAGAGGAGACAAGAGGGGTGGTCAAGAGGGGAGGAAGACAGGTGATCACATTCTGCTTTATCACCGGCGCTACGCTATTCAAAGTACCCGATCGCAAGCAGCTCCAATCCAGTGCCGGGCTCTTTTTTTTCTTTCTCTCTCGCCTTTCAGTGGGTGAATCCTCTTTGACTTAATCTCTATACATTTTCCTCATTTTCCTCATTTGTGTATTGTGGTTGAGCCCAGAGGAAAGTATTCCCCCTTTCTCACTCTAGAACAGCGAAGGACAAAAAAAGAAAGGCATGTGTTGCCGGAGCTAGTTGCCTCCATCTCGTTCCCATTCCCATTGGTGGCTTTTATAACTTTGCTTGTGTGTATGTGCATGCGTGCCAATGTGGACTAGTTTGACTTGCTTTATGTATGGCGAAGATCAGACCTCGACGTGCGAGTGCAGAGGCGTGTGTAAGACGGTCGATGGCAAAACGTGTTTGAGGAAGACGACGTACAGTCCCGCGCTTATTGTTTCAACGGAAGCCCGCACCGCGCAGGTGCTGCCACACTGAATCAGACCACTTTTCTAAGCCTGGGAGATGAAGGCACGCTTTCCTTGTTGCATCATTTCTTTGATGTGCTTCGATCTTGCACTGGGCGATGAAATTGTCGATGCTTAAAGAGGCAGATATTATTGGCGCTTAGAATTTTTTTTCAATACAAAATATATAGTTTTGTTTTTGTGTTCTCCGAAAAATATCATTTACATGTTCTTTTGCTTGGTGGGAACGCGTTGTTTGCTCGCAAGGTTCACCCATTTTTACTTTTGCCTCTATATGCTTTCGTGGTCTAGCGGGAGAGCGCTTTTGCATGGTGGATGACCGCAAAGTGCTCGTGCTTTTTTTTCTCATTTTGTCTCTCCTTCAAGGCTGCTCTCTCTCTCTCTCTCTATCTGTGATGCTTGCGATTTTTTTTTGTTGTTGTTGTTGGGTTGCATCCTGTGTATGCTGCCACATGTTGCTCTTGCGCCGTTCTTTAAACGGACTTTCCCCTCTGTACTTTTGAACTTTTTATCTATTTCCCCTATGGCCTAGAGCCTACCTTCGATACCCGTTACACGAAGGTGACAGCTTGCTTGATGATTTCTCCCTCGTTTCTGTTTTCCCATTTGTGGTTCCATTTTCTTTTTCCCCCTTTTTTTTGATGCTTCCCTTGAACAACGACCTGTTCGACTTAACTCAACATCCCCTCTGATTCGTTTGTCTGTTTTGTTTTGTGTTTCTCGTAGCTTGATAGTGAGTCCTGTGCTATACATTAAAAAACATTGAACGAGAGCTGCAGAGAGGGCAAAATAGTGGAAAGTGTGCCCGTGCACACGTGATGACTCTGTGCAAAAAAAAAATAATTAAGAAGTAGGCAACCTGAGAGAGAGAAAGAAAAGAGCTGCTGTAATTTACCTTCTTCAGCGGCGCGTGGTCACTTCATGAGGACCTTTCTCTTGTTATAGGGTTGTTGTCCCCCAGCTTTTACAGGTGCGACTTCTGTCGTTGCTTGTCACGCAGGCTTGATATGCAAACTCTCCGTCTCTGCCGGTACCGCGGGGGTCTCACGTCTCTGTGCTTTCCTCTCTTCAAGATGGCGGTTCGACTAACTTTAAGATGCCAACAACACATCCGTTGTGGAGTACTGCAAGCGGGAAGCCCAATCCTCGGCTTTTACGGTGTTCATCTTCCCCCGTCTCTCGACGCGTTCGCCCTCTCTTTCTTTTTCACTTTCTCACGCCCCCCTTTGCTCTCTGCAAACCCAACTTGCGTGTCTACTGCAATTGTAATGTGCCTCCACTATTGCAAAAAGTAAAGGTGCACAGCAGAACACTTTGTAATAAAAAGAATTTTTTTTTTCTGCAGAGCGATACGTTTGTACCCAGCTTTTTTTCTTCAGACCAGCTGCTCAGCTGACGTCCAATACACTTGTATACATATATACGCGCACATAGTTTGGCGATACCCCACGAAGTGACCTCACTGTATCTCAACCCACTTCACCCTTTCCTCTCGGAGCGCGTGCCAATGGCGTTCATCTCCAGCAAGTCCAGCGCCGTCTTTCCACCGCGGCGTGCAGGGCTCTCGGATGGTGCGCTGCGCAAGGAGCTCAACGCCCGTGGTGCGCCACGCGACGCGGCCATCGTCACGGCCACCGAGCTCGACATCATCCGCCAGATGATCGACGGCGTCTTTCCAGGAGCACTGCGAAGTCCCGCCGCGGCCACCGCCGCCCCACGTGCCCACACCGAAGCTGCGGAGGAGAGGCGGCGCAGGATGATGGATTTCGACGCCGACAGAGCCCGCAGCGGCGCGGCGCCGCGGACAGCGGAGGAGGTCGAACGCGCGCAGGAGCGACAGCTGAACCTGGAGAAGGCGCGGCTGAAGCTGGACGAAGAGTACGACGAAGTGAAGGCGATGAACCGCGTGATTGCGGAGGCCAAGTGCGTCGCCACCCGCGAGGCTCAGATCCAGGAGCGGCAGAAGCGCGCCGAGGAGGAGGCGAGGTACAACCAGCAAATGGACACCCTCATGGCACGAGAGGCCGAGAAGGCGCAGCAGGTCTATCTGGAGCGGGAGCGGCAACGCCTGGAGGAGCAGCAGCGCAACGCCGCGACGATCAAAGTGCAGCTGCGGGAGCGTGATGTGGAGAGGGTGCAGCGCCTGGAGCGCCATCAGCAGGAGCAGGAGGCGATGAACCGCCACATGGAGCGTCTTCAGGAGGAGGAGAAGGCCGAGAAGCTGCGGAAGATCGAGGCAGCACGGCGGCTGATGGAGGAGGCGGCCATCGCCAACGCGGAGCAAATTAGCCTGAAGCAGCGGGAGCGCGAGGCCCAGATCGAGGAGGAGCGGAAGATGGCTGAGTACATCAAGCAGAAGGAGGCACGCGAAGAAGCACACGCGCAGGAGCAAGCCCGCATCCGACATGAAAAAGAAATGGAGGTCGCCCGCCTCCGCGCGAACCAGCAGCGGGTGCAGGACAAACAGGCTGAGCTGGAGGAGCTGCGTGCGCGGCGCGTGCAGGAGGCCTACGCGCGTGAGGTGCGTCGGAAGGAGAAGGACGCGGCGGAGAGGGAGTCGGCGATGCAGGCTGACCTCCAGCAGGCTCGTCTGGCTCAGGTCGAGGAACGTCAGCGCGCCAAGGCAGCAGAGAAGGCGCAGGAGCAGGAGGAGGTGGACCGCATGCTGGCCGTGCAGAAGGTGAGCCGCGAGCAGGAGCTGGAGCGGCAGGCACGTGCGCGGCAGTTGCAGGAGGAGAACTCGCTTGCGCTGCTGAAGCAGATGATGGACGTCGAGGAGCGTCGGCGACGGGAGCGGCAGGAGGAGATTGAGGGGGGCAACCAAGCACGCAAGGACGCCCGTGAGCGCCAGGCCGCGCTGGAGGCCATCCGAGATCGTAAGCTGGGAGAGTTAGAGGAGATTGAGGCCCCCGAGCAGTACCGTCGCGCCTTGCTCCGCACTGGCAAGTAGAGATGGAGAGGCTTGTGTTTCGCCCTTGTCGTTTGCCGGAAATGTTAGAAAAAAGGCGGGGATACGATGCCACAGTTGACGCGATGCAGTCGTACTCCCAAAGCGCAGGTGTTTATAAATATATACATATTTGTGTTCGTTGTGTACTTTTATTCAGCCAAGTCGAGGTGCTGCTTCTTTTTGCTTTGGGTGCTGCACAAGGCCCGATGTCGTTTCTCTTCGCCTTGAGGCTGATGTACATATCCGCACTTCCGCTTCTGTTGGGAAGCGGGTGGGTGCTGTAGTTTTCTGTTCTTGTTTTGTTTTTTGCAGCTGTGAATACGCGCATGTACGAGTAGTGTATGTAAACCAATCATCAGAAACTAAAAAATTAGTCATGTGTTGATCCCACAATATTAATCGCTAGATGGCCACCGCAGTGCGAGGTGCATTTCGGCGTGGCAGGCATGCGGTCTTGAAACGGCATCCGTACGCATTCAAGCTTGCTTTCGTTTCCTTGAGTGTAGTACAGGCATTTTGAGCACATTTAGCTGCTAACATCTCTCAGCAACTATCGAAAGCGGAACTTGCGTCAAGACCGCTTGATGCTCGTTGCCATTGCGTGTGACCAAAACGTCCCTTTTTTTTTTTAAACCCATTTTGCCAGGTGAAAGGAAAAAAAAGGTTAATTCTGGCGCGGACGCAGCGTTGCTCGATTACTTGATGAAAAACGTTGTCTTTTATTTTCTTTTTTCTAATGCACCGCAGCTCAACCTTTCACTTGAATGGATGCCCGTCATCTTCTATCCTCCATCTTTGCCCTCTGCTTTTACATTTCTCTCCTCGATCTTGCTGCTCCGCGTGATCGTCAAGTAAACCTGCTAAACCCTCTTGGTGTTGATACCTGTATTTGAAACCAGGGAACTTACTTTCTTCTCTGATACCTCTTCACCATCCACTCTTCGATGCGAAAAGGAATCTCAAGCTCTTAGACTTAAACAAAAAGAAAAAAAAGGAATTGTAGTACCGACCCGAAGGGGGAGGAAAAGGAAAGCCTCATCTACTCCACCTCCCACACCTTGCTGCGGTAGCAGAGCAGCCACATGGGTAATAAGCCGAGCCAACCGGTTGAGTACGCCGTCGGCGACGAGGAGCTGCGGCACGCCCCCCACAACTTCTACCTCGTCTTCGGTAAGCCCTCTCTCCAGTTTGCACGCGATCGCGTCCGCGGGCCCCTCATTTACGATGTGGAGGTCGAGTACGATGAGGACCGCGACGCTGTAGAGCACACTGCCACTCTCGACCTCACCTCCGCCGTCCCGCGCCGACAGCAGTTTGAGCTCGTTGCCGCTGCCTCACCGCCCTCCACATCCACGCAAGCCGCGCATGGCACCCCCGCACGATCGCAGAGTGGCGGCCTCGCGCTGACCTTCCGCGTAGCGACCACGGCACCGCCACGACGGGTGCGGGTGCTGACGAATGTTGGCGTAGAGTACCGCCCGGGCCAGGGCCTCCGTCTTGTGTCAGGTGAATCCGCAGCCAACAGCCCCCACTGTATTTTCACGTCAACGGCAACGGAGGAGCTGACGACGGTGGTGACCAGGCCAGAGATCGTTCCTGCGCGCCTCCGACCCGTTGCCTTCGAGGATGCCCCCCACGCCGCAAGCGTCAACACCACGCAGCGCATCTCGTATGCCCCTCTGGTCATTGAGGTGGACGTGGGGGAGGCGGAGGACCCTATTCGAGCCTCGGAGCGTACGAGTGGCGCAACAGCAGCAGCAACAGCATCGGCAGCAGCAACACCCACCATAGCCGCGGCCTCGGGGGTAAAGTCAGAGGCGTGCGCTGCGGCGCCGTCGACGCCATCGCCGCCATCAAGGAAGCACATTTGGCAGTACACGCTGTTGGAGGTTCCTTTGGAGGCCGCAGAGGCTGCTTTGCGAGATGTTGACGCGGAGAGGGCTCGGCTTGTGTGCAAAGTCAGCAAGCAGCTGCTGCAGGTCGGCTGCGAGGTCTACGAGTTGGAGGACGTCTTCGATGTGGGCCGCGACGAGGAGCCGCTAAACCCACTGGGAGAGCAAGACGACGAGGAGGAGGATGTGTGCCTGGTGTGTTTCACAAATCCGAAGGATACGACCATCTTACCATGCCGGCATATGTGCTTGTGCAGCGAGTGCGCGACGCAGCTGCGACTATCCAACAATCGTTGTCCGCTTTGCCGAGGCAACATCGACCGCCTCATGACGTTTTGAGTAGGCCCACCGCGGTGCTTTTTATTTATTCATTTTCATCAATGTTTGAGATTCATCCTCGTTTTTTTCCCCCTCTTCTCTTCAAAGGTGCTGGCGTCCGCTTTGCTTTGTTGTGCGGTGAGGTCAAGGTGCCCATTGGGGCAGAGGGATCATAGCGTTTTGTTGCCCTCATCAGTTATTATTATTGTTGTTGTTGTTGTTGCTATGACTGTTGCCGTTTTATATATGTTATTCATTTCTTCTGCTGCCTCTCTTCTCTCATGTAAAGTTCTCAAACGCATGTGCTCAGTCGTGATCGCCACTGCCTTTTTCCAACCGCTTCTTCCGCCGTCGATGTGGACATTGAAGATATGTGAAGAATGAAAAATGCGTCCGATCCTTTTTTGTCTTTTATCAGTATGTTTCTCATTTTGTTTTTTGAAGGTGAGTATTGCCCCTTCTTTCGTCTTGACTGCTTTACACCTCTACTTTGTGCTGGATCGTCTCCAAAAAAATGTGTGTCTTTCAGTTCCTTATGTAAACTCCAACGTATTGTCCCGCAGCGGGGCAAGTACGGACAGACGCCACTGTCTGCCACCCAATACAAGATGAATGCAACGGTTGGCTACAATCTCTAGGGGGGTAATGCATGCTCACTGTAGGGGCGGTTGTGCGCGTCGTTGCTGATATACGCTACACCTCTCTTTCTGTCTTGCTGGTGCGACCAACACGTGTGCCAAAGGCGATGTGCACTCGAAAACTCGTTTCTTCATGTTTTATTCGGCTGTACTTCATTCGCTGGCTAATCTCATCTCTGTCTCTCTCTCTCTCTCTTTTTTTTTTCCCCGCCGTCGTCTTTCTTCGGCGATGTTTTGAGTTCTTTTCTCCAAACAGAAGTTGGATAGCAATCGTGTGCGGATTGGTGCGCACCTCTCTCTCTGATAGCCAACACCCCTACACACACTTTTGCTTCTCACCAGTAGAACTTCACATCTACACACACATATATATATATAAATATCACTCAGGGTTTCTTTGCCTTCCTTTTTTTTTTCTTTCAGTTGTCCGGAATTTAAATTACACGGTACTCCCGCTTCTCTTTCGGTTTCTGTTCTCTTCTCTCGAATAAACTGCGTAAGGTACAAAGCACAGACAATAAACGCGGCATCGACACTCACGTGGGCGTCTCAATTTTGTTTATAAAGTTAAGTAAAAAAAAAGGAACAGAAGAGAAGAGAAGAGGAAGGGCAATCATCTCCATTCCGTCTTCACCTTCTTTTTCTTCTGGTTTTCTTCTCCTTTCCGCTTCCACTTCTCGATTCTGCTCTCACTATCACTCTCTTTCTCTGAGTTAATTTTTCTTTTTCAATCTCTCTAAAGTCGGTTTTTTGTCTCCCCTGTTTTGTGTACTTTGCTTGGAACACATTGGATTTCGCAGGGCTGTCCGCTTCTTTTTTTATTTGTTTGTTTGTTCTTTTGTGCGCTCCCCACTTCTCTTGCGTACTTCCGCGCCAAGACTGGGATCTTCAGGAGAGAGGAGAGTGAAGCGGCTGTTACAATAAAAAACCCAGATTGCCTTTTGTGTCATTGGGCTAGGGCTAAAGACATAAGGCTGACATAGGTTTTTCTCCTTTTTTCTTTTTCTTCTGCTGTCTTTTTGTTCGCTTTCAAGCAGCTGAAAGTTAGTCGTTAAGTACATCGCCTTTAACACGATACTTTACCGCATCCACCTAAAAAAAAAAAAGGACACAATAAAAAACATCAGAAAGCGAACAACAACAACAACGACAACAACAAAAAAAAACACGTCGCAACCATTTGCTTTTTCTTTTACCTGCACTTGCATCTCTATTTCTGCATCTTTCCACTATTTGTTGTTTTGTACGTTTTTTTTCTCCTTCTACTTGAGATCCCGCTTGATTTCATAAATCTATAAATTCTCTAAATATCCGCTTTTTTTTCTTCTGTACTCGTGTCATTCGAGTTGTTACGCAGCGGAGCTCGGTTGTTGCTCACCGTGCTGTGCTCTTCTGTAGAGAGTTTTCCCCGAGCTCGTTTCAATTGGCGTAGAGAGAAAGAAGGCCAAAAAGAGGATTTTTCTCTTTGACTGCACAGCGTTTTTCAAAGGTGTGGGTGTGCAGTAGCTTTGAGACGGAACAACAAATAAAATTGTGCGGAAAGCAGCGGCGACAACTGTTTTTGTTTGTTTTCACAGCTTGCTTTCTTCCTCTAAAGTTGTTCAATTTATTACAAGTATATTATATTATCCTCTTCTGATTCTCGCTGATTTCTATACTTTCTTTACATAAAGCACTAGTATTAAAAAGAAAAAAAAAAAAGTTTTGAAAACCACCGATTTGTGTTTCCATCTTTTCCGCTGGAATAAAAAAATATATCACTTCTCTTGCTTGAGCTCAACCCGTGTCAACTTCAGAACGAAACGGGGGGAAATAAAATGTCAGCTGTGTCGCCCGTTGCAGTTGAGGTACGCAGCAGTGTTGCGGCCGAAGCGCGACCTGTCACACACAGAACAAAGCACCGCAAGGAGGTGAAGCGTTACCATCAGCGGCAGCTGAACAAGCAGCTGCGCGAGGAGGCCAAGACACGGGACGCGCAGCTCTTTCTATTCGATACCAAAGCCACTGCGACTGCCGCAGAGAAGGAGGGGGATGCAAACTCAGCTCTGGCGGAGAGTGGCAAGCCAGCGAAGCAGCAGCAGTCATTAAAGCAAAAAAACGCAACGAAGGCCATCGCCTACAAGGGCGAGGTTGCGGCGGCCGCCACCGAGCTGTCCATGGCAAGTCCAGCTCGATCACCACAGCCGGAGGTGTCGAGGGTGGTGGGTGCGCCGCTGCTCCCCCTCGCCCACAGCAGCTGGGGCTTCGACTTCGTATTGCGCAAAGCTGCGTCCTCCGTAGGTGCGGCTGTGGAGGCGGCGGTGGGTGCGCAAGAGGAAGAAGAAGAGGACGGGAGGAAGCCCGCCCACGGCGCTCATGGCGCGGAGATGACGATGGCGCTGCAGCCGTCACCAATGCGCAGCGTCGTTGCCTCGCCGCTTCCCGCACCGGTCGCGCAGTCTCGCCCTCCAACGTCTCTGGTAGCTGCGCCGCACCGCCCAGCGGGAGACTTGCGGGCTGCCCCACACGACACCGCCAACGGCAGCGACGCGCGCAACGGCAGCGACAACCGCCCGAGCGGGGACTCCAACTGCATCAGCGCGCTGCCCATCGACAGCGCCGCGGCGCCGGCCTCGGCCAAGCTGCTGAACAACGCGCAGGTGCAGCGGGTGGAAGGGGTGGCTGCGATCCCCATGGAGGTCCCACTGAGTGCGGGCACAGATTTGAACCGCCCACCGCGTAACTACTTAACGCTGGACCCTCTCTTCAACGTCCACCAGCACGCGCCGGGCTTCGTGCGAGATCAGCGGGTTGCCCTACAGCACATGCTGGCAACGGCCATGGCGAACTGGAAGGACCTCCATCAGAACGCGTTGATCGTGACGAGTGCCGAGGCGATGCGCACCATCTTTGAGCAGGTCTACGTGCCCTCTCGGCCGCTGGCGCTGCGAGTGCGGCGCATCGGCCCCACCATCGTCATCGACTCTCGCGCCACACAGCCCTCAGAGGCGCGAGAGTTGCGGCAGCAGGCGTTGTTTAGCAAGGCGCTGTACCTGATGAAGGAGACGCACGGCCGCAATGTTGCTGCGGAGGACAGCGCCGCTGCTGCGCAGATGACGCTTGCCCTGCCGGAGCGACGTTTGTGCAGCGTGTCCGCTTCGTCGGCGACGCGCTTCGGTGTGAACCTGCACCGCTACTCGCAACTGCTGCGGTGGCGCATTGACACGACGGAGTTGCTTGTGGGCAACGACGCCCCCGTTGTGCTGGACCAGGGCACGGGCATGGAGCAGCTTGTGCGTGTCAAGGCAGCCGACCAGCCAGACTCGATAGACTCGGAGCAGCGCGAGACGCTGCGGTGCTGGTTCGACGCCATGCTGGCCAACGTGCCGAACGTGGGCACCTACTACCACTGCGATGGTACCCTGCTGAGCTACCAAGTGAAGAAGACCAACGAGCTCCTCGGCTACCTGGAGGCGCGCACGGCCGGCGCCGCACTGAACTTTACGAGCACGACACTGCAGTGGATCGTGAAGCACTGCACCCGCGACGGTGGCACCTACGCGGTGTTCCGCGACTACACGATGGACTACTTGAAGCTGTACGAAATCCCCGGCATGGATGAGACCTCTGCCTTTGTAGCAGAGACGGAGCGCCACTTCTCTCCCACGCCACTGCCGTCCAACACAGCGGGCGAGGCCGGCGACAGCCCCGTCAACACCACCAACAGCAGCAGCATCAACGGTGACGCAGACACAGGGGCCTATGCGGGGTACCCGCGCGATGCCCCGCATCTTAGTCGCTTCGGTCTTAACTTTGGCCGCACGTGCTTCAACATTGGACAGCACCTTTACCTTGAGGGCGGTGTGAATCGTGCCAATGACGCCCTTGCCCTTCTGCACCGTAGCCTTGGCGTCTTCCTCCCCTGCTGCGGCACCGAGGCCGTTGCCCGAGAGAGTGTGATGAAAGTGATGGAGATGCTGCCGGCTCTCGTGTCTCGCAAGCTACGCGCAGACGCCAGCTCAACCGCAGCAGCCGCGGCTCCATCCTCCTCCCCCAACAACAACAGCAACAACAACCAGCACAGCCACATCAACGGCAACAGCAGCGGTGCGTGCACGCCTTTTCACTGTGAAACCACGCCGGCCGGCTTTGTGACGGCGTCGTGCTCCTCACCTGAATTGTACCGCGACGGACTAGTGCTGTGCGGCCGCTTCGAAGTGCCCATTCGAAGTGCATTTCTGGAAGCCGGCAGGAGTGAAGGCAACGCGCTGGTGCAAGCCTTCCATGCCCGCTGCCTGGTGGCGTGCAGTGCGGCGGTGTGCACCGTTGTCGCGACCTCGCTGGACGCGTACTACACCGGCTGCCACCACCTGCGCGTGATGCGGAAGGCGCGCAGTGAGGCCAAGGCGCGGGACGGCAAGGCGACAGCCCTGCGCGGCGTGGACTTTCGCGAGGATGTGATGACGTCGCTGGCGTCGATGATTCAGGACCTGCTGCAGGTCGTTGTGGAGGGCCTCGTGCGGTTGGAGGAGACCTCTGCTCTCATCAGCCCCCTCCACGCCGCGGAGGCAACGTCCACCGTGACAACAGCAAACGCCCCCACCGGTGCCGCAGCTGCCGCGGCGGCCATTGCGCCGAACGCGGCCAACGCGTGGGCGGTGTCGACCTCAACTCCGCTCCTCTCCACCGCAGCCGCCGCCACTACGCGTGCAACCGCTGCAACGCCTACGGGAGCTGCAGCGTCGGTGGGCAGCACGCATAATGCCAAGGAGGAGCTCAGCTCAGCCGGGCACTCCTCCTCCTCCGCAGCCTCAGAGTCCGCAGTCTCCATCGCAAGCTCTGTGCATGAGGAGGGAACGAACCGGCCGAAGCGAACGTCCTCCCCAGCGCGTGTCGCCGTGGCCGCTGCCCAACACGGCGGTCTTTTGATCGATGACACGCTGCGTGCGACGTCGTGCGGCACAGTGCTCGACCCCCGCACGCAGGTCAACACAACGCCGCTGCGCTCCGCCCTGTGCGAGTTGTACGGCGACGTCGTTATGGTGGCCATGGCCGACACCGCCAGCGGCTTCACGACGCGTGTGTTGGCGGAGCTCGGGACTCGCATGGAGGCTCGTGCGCAGGAAGTCTCGCAGCGGCTGCCCACGACGCTTCAGTGGCTGACGTCTCTGAAGGCCGACGTGGTGAGCCTGTCCTTTACCGCCCTGCGCTTCTACGGCCGCGTCGCGTCGCACACTCGCCGGCACCTCGTGAAGCTGGCGCAGGTGTACTACCTGGTGGGCAAGGAGCACCACCGCACGGCGCGGTACACCAAAGCGCTTGAGGCGTTGCACCGGGCCAAGTCCCTGTTGCAGGCCGCCCACAAGGCACCGGCAGATTTGGTCTTTGGGGACGCCTTTGGCACTCACGGGATGATGCAGTGGGCGGACGTCATGCGTCTACTCGGGGATGTGTACCGCAGCGTGGTGGAGCGCAAGTTGGAGACGGCGCTGGGCGTGGCAGCCGTCACTGTGGCGCAGCCATTGCTGGTGGGCCCGCTACACAACCTGCCAGAGGAGGCTGACACCTTCTTTATGCAGGCCCTCAGTGCCTACAAGCAGGGCGGAGACGATGAGGGCTGTGCGTCCGCGAGAGCCTGCACGCTGCTGCTTTACGCCTCGGTCATGATGGAGCGCATCGCCATCTCCGGCCAGCCCGCCTCGCACGCCGACTCGCAGCGCATCGCCGATCTCATTCGGGACTCGGACACCCTCGCGCCGATGGAGTTTATGGAGGAGCGGGAGTGGCAGTGGATGCGTCTCTTCACCATCACGTTGCCCACGGCCGTCGATGCCGCCCTCACGCGTGTCGTCGCGGACGTGCTTCTGCGCAAAGCGTGTTGGGCACGGACAGCACAGGAGATGGGAGACTGCGGCAGCTGCAGCAGCGGAGCGTGGGGAGGGAAGAAGGACGTGCTTTGGGTCGATGCGGATGTGGTGGACGTCGGGGGTCCGCGCCGAGAGCGCTTGGTGGTGCCGCCGCAGTGCGTCATGATTGAAGCCGCCCAGAAGGCCCTCGTGTGCTGTGTGATGGTGGAGCACCTCGTCTCGGGGCGGCCCACGGAGAAGGGCAAGGGCGGCGCAGCGCTCATGAGCTCAGAAAAGAAGTACCGCAACATGCTGCGGTGGGTTGGCAAGGCGGCGGCTTTTATAACGTCCTGTGTGGAGACCTTTCTGAGGAGCAAGGATGTGTGGCGGAACGCGGCGGTGCGACACCAGTGGATGTCCACCATGCGGACGTGGGGTGAGCACACGGTGGGTGGGTGCCTGCATCACATGGTGTGCTTAATCGTGCTGCGGCTGTTGAGGGCTGCGCAGGCCCACGTGCCGCCACAGAAGCAGCAAGAGGCGCGCGAGACGTTCAAGGCCGTGACGAGCCGACTCGAAAAGGCCGAGAGCGCAGCATCAGAGAGCGAGGCAGCGTACGAGGACATTGTGCAGTCGCTGAGCGAGTTGAAGACCCTTCTCACACCCTATGTCAACTGGTAGAGTAGGAGTGACCGAAGGTGCGGTCCGTGCACAAGAGAGAGAGGGAAGAGCAACGTCAGAATGACACGGCCACTCACTGACAGCTATCCAGGCCCGGCAGGAAGCTGCGCGCTTGTCGTTGTCGCAGGGGGGAATGGAGAGGCAAAGAAAGCAGCAGGTGCGTGTGCGTTTGTGTTACGTCAACACAAGGCACGCGTCCTCTGCCCTCTATTGCTATTGATCTGCACCTTCGTTGTGTCGAAGATCAGACCCATCGTGCCTCTGTTCAGTGCATTTCTGATGTTGTTGTTGTGATTCCACTTGCCTTGCGCCATCCACCGGCCCTCCTCTCTTCGGTCAGCGCTTACCTTTTTTTTTTTTTAAACTTCTTTAGGTTTCTGTTTTTTAATTTATCTACTCCGTTGATAGTGGTGCGCATCGCCTGCAAATCTGCACGTGTGCGGGCGAGCACGTGGTTCCTCTCTTTTTGCGCTTTCTTCGTGGCCTTTTTTTTTTTTCTCTGCTGCTTTTTTGTTGTGTTTCACCTCTGTTCGTATTCTGACGGTCAAACTCTACAGTTGTTTACTGTTTTCCCCTATCTTTCTCTCTCTGAAGATTTACGCAAAAGAGAGAGAACCGGCGGGGGAGTCTCAATTTCTTTTTTTCTGATTTTTTGTTTTCGCTGTTGTGTTCTTTGAAAAAATAATATTTTTAAAAAGTTTTGACGCAAAATCAGGGTGTTTGCGTGCGCGGTTGTCTGCCTCTTTTTTTTTTTTTTCTTTCTGATGTTTTATTTCTCCGGCATCTCGGTGTTTTCGCTTTCTTTTCTATTGGCTTATGTGTTGTGTGGTGATGTTGCTGACCTTTTTCCCTCGCTTTCTGGCTCTATTTGGCTGTAAAAAAAAAAAACTTCATTTTTCGAGGGGCCCGTCGCATCCTCACCCGTCACGTAGGAATTCGGTGGTGCCTCTCTGCTTTCTCGCATAGAAAGAGTATCATTCAAAAACAAAAAAAAATTCTTCTTCTGTCATGCTGTCGTACTCTTTTTTGAATAATTCTACAACCACATTTTTCTTTTTCTATTATTTCCTCCTCCTTTGTCGTTCTTTTCAAGACTGGCTACGTTTGCATCGAAGTAGCCCGTCAAGCGCTCTGTCTCCCGCCGACATATCTTACTCTCTTTCACTAACATAGAACCATAACAACAAAAAGGAAAAAAAAATCTTGTGCGTGTTCTCTAAATGAGCGATAACGAGGTGCTTGATGAAGAACGCCTTTTTACTGCGTGTGTGTGTGCGCTGTTAGGAGCAAAGAGCAACCTCCGCCGTTTCACCTGCACCTGCCTCGGTTGCGTGGAGACAAAGGGAGGCAGATGCTGCTGTGACGTACGCGTGCTGCTCAGTGGCTGCGGGGAGGGCAATGGACAACATGTGGCGATGGCGGCTCTGTAGAGGCCGCATTTCATTCCCAGTCCACTCTCCATACTAATATGGTAAAAATAAAATAAAAATTCATCTATCTCTTCTCCTTTTCGTTTCCCTTACGTCTCCGGCTGTCTTACTGGGGGTCTTTGCCTCTCTTCAACACCCTTTACTTTTTTTCTTAGGGTTTTCCTGTGAAAGGGATTTGTTTCCTTCTCGTAAAGCTCCCTTGTTCGTCTATACAAGTGGGTGGCTGACCTCAAGCTTGTCGTGGTTGTTGGTGCGCCGCACAGATCTTGGAGAGACAGCCAAAAGGAGGGGGCTGTGGAGTGTTGTTCGCACTGCACAACCCGTCAAAGTACGCGCGTCCTCGCAACACTTCAATTCTGGAACACAGTTTTCTGTTGTTGTTGTTATTGCTGTTGCTGGCATCGCTTTTTTTCTTTTCTTTTCTTCTTTCTCCTCCTTATTGACATTGAACTTTTTCTCAAGTCGGCGCGCAGACGTGTAGGCAGTCACCACCATGTTGCGTCGTGTACAGCGCAAAGTGCGTTTCGGCAGGGCGATGGCCGTGGCGACCCTCACGATGTCCGCCTTGCACATCTCCTCGGGTCAGTTTGACCACCCAAGGAACCACTACCGCCACCAACACACCTTCAACACGCTCCCCATGCACGACGCCAACCGCTTCGGTGGCCGCACCGCCTACCTACGCGAGATCGGACCCATCGACCACAAGAAGAAGGGGCGCGTCTTCAAGCGCGATCCGGCGACGGTGCAGTTCAACGTCGATGTGTGGAGCGCGCAGCAGTCGCTGCGGAAGCAGTGGAGGAAGCGCGATTGGGATGTGGTGGAGATGCCGTTTGAGCTGGCGCCACGGGAGCTGCGCCGCGTCATCCCCGAGAAGTACACCGACGTACCGATGATGGCAGATCCGGCCCGGCAGGACTACATGAACATTCGACGGAAGGTCTACGACAGGGAGGAGTTGCAGTCGGCCCTGTACGCCGGTGCCGGGCAGCCACCTTACCCAACCATCCAGCGGGTAGACCGCACCGCCCTCACACTGGATAAATTTCTGTGAGGCCAGACGCGTGACGGCTGTGACGAACAAGATTTGCATCTTGGCAGGTACGCACCCAAGGCTGCTTCACCGCTGAGGCTGAGGGGGAAAGAAAAAAAAGAAGGGCACGGCAAGATGCAACGCGGAGCGCTATACTCCGTCATTCTTTTGCCGGTGTATGTGTGCGGGATTAGAGAAGCGAGACGAAGGTTGCGCGTCTCGGAGCGCGAACCTGCCCATTTCTTGTTCGCCTGCCCTCCCTCTTTCTTCTCTGGTTGTGTATGCTGCTGCCATCTGTTCGACGTAACGAGTCTTTAGTTTTTTATTTATTTCACTTTTGGTATTGTTCGGCTGGCGCGTGGGTCGTTTGATGTTGTTTTGATTTGGAATGCAGTATGCTTTGATCACAATTGCTTTTTTCTTTTGTTTTAAAGGGAAGTTACAATTCCAGAACGGGGAGACTAGTTTCTCTGCCTCTCTCCCATGGCACGAATACCATGTTTGAAACATATGCTGCGCTGAACGTAACACTCTTGGCGTGCTCTGCATTCGCCTGTGTTTTCCCCCACTCAGTACTGCGTGACAGCAGCACAAGAAGCACTCTCTCTCTCTTTATTTGTCTGTTTACAGGCTTCAAAGAGGCGCTTGTCTTCTTTGTCTTTCCGGCTTTTACCCTTCTTTTTGTATTATTATTCTTGTCTGATTGCCACCTCCTCTGGTGAAGCGTGATGGATAAGAAACATAAGGGGGTAGAGAAAGGACTCTAGCTGCCGCAGTGTTCTCCTGCTACTGCGAGAGAAAGAACGAAGGGGGGGGGGATCGCTTTGCACAGCAACGGACACAACAACAACAACAACAGTAAAGTAAGATAGGTCTTCGCCTGCTGTACAGCTCACTGTCTT
>JASAOD010001868.1:0-60033 GCA_030849845.1 Crithidia brevicula | reverse complement strand
CGACGCTTCGACGGCTTGCACTGCTCGCAGCACACGTTTCGGAGAATTCGGGAAATCAGCTTCACGTTGACCTTTGGTGCAAACGGCAGCTTCACCGGCACGTACGCCGTCACGTCCACATTCTCCAGCACCGCAGCCAGCTGGCACGCAGTGCTGTGCTGATCCTGGTCCTTTAAATAGTCCTCAATATCCTGCACCGTCGAGCAGGCGGCGTTGTCGCACTCGAGGAACTTGTTGATGCGGCCCATCGAGATCATGAACTGGATCACCATGGTAAAAACCCACGGGATTTGCTGGAAGGGTTGACGCATGACGCCGAGCAGTGCGATGGTTGGAAAGACGACGGTAGGTTCGAGGTCGTTGCCTGTAGCGTAGTACAGCGTGAAGACAACCGCGATCATGAATATCGGTGTAGCGTTGTTCACGAAGGACATCATGATGCGGCTGGTCTGGATGCGCTTAAGAAAGAAAAGCTCAATGGCCCGCTTGGCCTCGATGTTGGCGATGAAACGCGGCTCCCACGTCATGAATTTGGCAACGCGAATGCCCGAAAAGAACTCGTTGGTGGCCTTCACGCGTGCGTCTGTGGCCTTCATGATGTTTTGACGCGCCGCCATTTGAATGCCCATGAAGTACGCGTTGAGCGGAATCGTTGCGACAAAGCAGATGATGGCCATGATGGAGCACCATCCAACGAGGCGGGCGAGCTGCATCACAGCCAACACGAGCACCAGCGGACTGCTCCAGAGGTACATACAGAACATCATAAAGAAGTTTGCACGCTCCACGTCGGTGCCCACCATGTTGATAATGCGGCCCGCGTTCATCTCGGGCTGGGCGAGGGCCTTGGAGGAGATGATCATACACTTTTCATAAATCAACGCGTTTAATGCGGAACGGTATTGCGTACCGCATCGTAAGGCCAGATAGTTGTAACGCTGTGCACACACGCTTTGGGCTCCCTGGATGAGAAACATTCCAACCGCCAGAGCCAACCCACGCACCCACGTCGGGTTATCGGACTGCAGAAAAGCGATGAACGCCTGCAGCAGTGCGGGAAGCGCCACCGTGCAAATGTTGGAGGCTAGCAGGAAAGGGACCTGCATGAAGAAGAAATACGGCAGCGTTTTAACAATAAGCCGAAAGAGGGCCACACGGGCTGGGGTTGGGATCTCGACGACGCCGCCACGCCGGGTGAGGTCCAGGTTGATCTGCGTCACCTCCTCCAGCGTCGACATGTCGCTGTGCTCCGCCGTGAAGAGGTGCTCGCCGTGCACAACGCCGTCGAAGAACGGCGACGCCACGCTGTCGTCGCTGCGGGCAGCAGTGCGCACCGCGGGCGGCACACTCCACTCCACGCCGGCCATCATGCGCGTGTACCCGCCCTGCTGCGGCACACCCACCCACCGCAGCACACCGCGGCTCGCAGGGTCCAGCGTGCTCACCACCTCCGTGCCCACCATGCAGCTCCACGCGTTGCGGTTGTACATCACCTTCTGGTTAGCACGTGAAAGCTGGCTTCCGGCCTCATGTGCGCGGACTTCCTTCGTGGGCATGGGCAACACGTCTAAGGTCAACTTTTCCTCAGAGGCCAGCACAACCGTGTTGTAGACCCAGCCGTAGTAGTAGCGCTGGAACCACGACCCGGTCTCCTCCACCACCGGCGTGTAGGGCTCCTCCGAGCCCCACATCTCCGCCAGCTTCTCTTGCAGCTCGAGGTGCTCGTTGCGGTAGTCGCGCAGCGGGTCTGCCTGATGCCGCACCTTTGCGGACGCGGCCGGCACCGCCTGCATCTCCGTCGGCAGCTCCTCGTTGGTGGACTGATGCAGCATCACAGATGGGTAGTTGGATGCTGCTCAATCAAATAAAAAGAACCAAAAAAAAAAAAACAGTAGTTATATTAACAATTGCGCGGAGCAGTATGGTTGTTCAGAATACACAACAGAACGGAAAAGAATTAAAAGAAAAAAAATGAGATGAGGCAGGACAGATTAACGCTGGAGTTCAGTTGTCTTCCTTAGAAGTCTCGTAGAAGTCTCGTAGAAGATGTACGGAGGGAATACTAGAAAAAGATGAAGAAAAGAAGAGGGAAGGCTTAACCCTCAAATCTGACAGCTGTGTGTATCGACGTGTGTTCCTTCACAAAGTTGAGACGTGGCGTAGGCGCAGCGTATGACTAAAAAACTGTTCTTGTGAGGAGAAACACAGAAAACGCAGAGACAGCACGAGAGAGAAAGAAAAGAAAAAACGAGGAAGAAAAGGAGCTTTGGGCACGTATACTTCACCTGTCGAGAGGATCCAAACAACGGTGCTACTTAAAAGAGACAAGAGAGATTGTAGACGACTAAATCAATAATAATAATAAAAGTAATACTAGCGAGAATGCTAAAGTACAAATAGAAAACCTTATTTATTTATCTTTTCAAGTGTGTGGCCGACTAACAAGTATGACAATCGCTAAATAGAGAAGAAATGGAGACGAAAAGCTATAATTTAGAGCAGCGGTACTCTTACGGGGAGTTGGACGGACGATTCTGCTGCTAGAAACGAGAATCCGCGGAGTGACGACAGAAAAAAAAAAGGGTCTTTATAAAGAAAAGAGTAACTTTGTTAGCTTTTATACAATGTTAACACTTAAAGATTGATAGATAAATATATATAGCAGAACACACCTTCAGTAATGTATCTGCGGGGCGATGAAAAAGCAATATTATTTCTTTGCTTTCAAACACCTTAGAGGAGTCAAGCACTGACGTTTTTATTTCCGTCTCACTCAGTAAAGAAAAAAAAAGTACGATAAAACACTTCTGGGAAACAGAGTGGAGAGCAAAGACAAAGCACCTGCAGCAAGGTGGAGAAAAAAATAAAAAGGTAGTCTGAAGGGCACAGATTTCTGACCTTCCAGAGAATGCAACTCTGACTACACGAAGCGCTTGCTCGCGAGGGAAAGACAGAGGGACAGGGTTTGTCGAGGCTTTCCGTAAGGCTGATGGAGCTCTCACAACAAAGAAGAAAGGTGCAAAGCGAGATTAGCACGATAGCGAATACGAATGACTAGATATCAAATCGCTAAACTCGGAGGAGTACACAAAGTGATCTATTGCGAGGGACCTATCTTGTAGATAGCTGTGTGTGTGTGTGTGTGTGTGTGTGAGCTGCTGCACTTATGGTCTACGTGAGCTGAATACGATCACTCAGGGGTTCTGAAAACCAAAAGGAATTGTCAGTCATAAATGGAGAAAATAAAAAGAAAAAAGAGGAAGAGGGAAGATGAATGGTGCACGAGAGAAAACAAAAAGGAGGAGAGAAGGACGCTTTTTACACGCCGGTGTCCTCGGCGTTGCCGCCCCTTGCGTCGAGCAGCAATGCGAGCTCCAGAACGATGCAGAATGTTAATGTATTATTATTCTTCCCTCATGCATATAAACCTTTCGATATCATTATTGTTTTTCTTATTTTCAGGTGGTGGCCCCGAAAGGCTGAATGGAAACTGGTCAGCCTCGACGACACCACGTCTTCTCCTCTCCTGTGGAAAGATGAGCAAAGCCAACGATGTCCTGGTCTAGGGGCGAAAAAACGCACACTAGTCATATTGTGTTTGTGTTTTGTCAGAAAGATGCCATCAAGTGGCCTTTCGACACCTTCTCTGCTGTTTGCTCTTTTTATTTTTTTCTTCGGGTATTGCCCAACATCCCTCTTTTCTTTTCTTTCTTTTTTTTGCCACACCGTACAACGTGGATGCGTAAAAAGTAAAAAAAAACTTGAGAAACAGCGCATACAAATGCCGCCGTCTTCACCGTCTTTTCTAACTGATGAAATCAGCATCAGCTTTGAAGCGCACACCACCCGACGCCGAGTAAAAAAAAAAAGGAAAAAAAAAAGAAAGGAATGAACCCAACACCGAAACGGAGATAATATATAATCTGACACCTACGCTTATCGCCTACATTGTACGTTTTGTTAATGAAGACGTCAGCTGTGCGTAGGAGGAGAGGCACGAGCGCAGAATAGGAAAAAAAAACTTATCGCTAGCTTAAAAACCAAAATATAAAAAGTAGAAAATAAAGAACGGAAATGAAAACAGAGAGGAAAGAATTTAGAGTACTACCATGTGGAGAGAGGGCGGACGTTGGAGAGCAAACCAAAAGCAAAGCATGGCGAGTGAAAGGCACTCCACCACGCATTGAAGCTCGAATTGGATACTGCTGCTGCTACGTGTAAGTGTGTGTGTGTGTGTGTGCTCTTCTGCTGTCCCACCCAGACACCTACCAGACGTCTCAGCCTCCACGAATGTATACTCTCTCTTCCTTTCACACTCGCTGCCTCTCTCTGACTCGTTCTTACTGAGAAGCGGGGGCTTCAGTCAGCTCAATCTGGGCCTCAATCTCCACCGCCGCGTTAAAGGGCAGCTGCGCCACACCAAAGGCACAGCGGGCATGGCGGCCGACCTCCTCGCCAAGGACGCTGACGAGCAGCTCAGAGCAGCCGTTGGCGACGAAGGGGTGCTCGTGGAAGGTGCTGGCCGAGTTGACGTAGCAGCGCACCATGAGCACCTTCTTGACCTTGTCCAGGTCGCCACCAGCAGCGGCCTTCATCTGGGCCAGGAGGTGCACGGCGCAGGTCACCGCAGCCGCCTTGCCTTCCTCCACCGTGAGCGGGGCGCCGAGCTGGCCCACCGCAAGCTTGCCCTCCGCATCCTTCGGCAGCTGGCCGGAGATGTTGACGGTCGTGCCGGAGATGGTGAAGGGCACGTAGGCGGCGGCGGGGGCCGCAGGCGCGGGCAGGGTAATGCCCAGCTTCTTCAGGTTTGCCTCAGCAGTGCCGGCCATGATGTCGGTTGAGAAGAAGTGAAAAGCGGTTAGAAAGGGAGAGCGACGACGCGAAGTGGATAGTGTGGTGAATCTGCGCAGCAGTCCGGTGTAGGTGCAAACGTGTATGCATGCCATGCGCAACGCAGTGGACGTATGTGTGTGTGTGTGTGTGTGTGTGTGTGTGTGTTCGTGTAAAATTAAGTAGAGCAGTCACAAATTGAAAGCCGAAGACGAAAGCAGAAGGCGGTACTTGACAGAAGGTTGTAGCAGAGATGAGTGAAATGTGTCGACGTCGCACACGCGGCCTCGCCAACTCTGTTTGGCCAGTCACACGCCGCGCAGGCGCGCTATGAAAAGCTGTCGTGATCAAAAGAGCAATCCGCCGCGTAGATGCGCCGCTCCTTAACGCTGGTGCAATATAGGTGTTCCCGTCTGCGGCGATGATGCCCCCCCAAACCAAAAACTTTAGCCGTGCAGGTGCTCCATACACAGCACAAAACCTCAAACTTTTTTCCTTTTAATCATCGTGAGCGCGTAAATGCTTGCTTTTCTTTCTGTTAGCTATTTCTTCTTTTTTTATCATCAAACTCACCCTTGGTGCTGTCGCTGTTTTCGCTGCCCCGGCGCAGTCTGGCAAAACAGCTATGTTACAATCGCGCAAGCACACGTGCTCTTGCCCAGTGTCCGCAGAAGAAAAGTTGGGGGCATCCGATTCGCTACCGTGAAGGCCAGCAGTCATCGATTAACTTTGAGCTCAACGCATTAAAAAAAAAAAAAGAGGGGACGGAGAAAAGAGAGAGAAAAAAAAAATGAACGGCGAGCTACTTGAAAGTTGTTCGTTGCAAGGTAAAGGAGTGCCGCTTCGTTCCCGGACGTTATCCAGTCCATCAGACGCTGCAACGGACGCACCAACGCGTCGCCTTTCCCCTCCACATCATAGCCGCGTTGTCCGCCTCACACCGCACAGACACGAATGTTGAGCTACGGTGACTCCCTCCATTTGCGTGTGTGCAGTGCTTTCGAAGTAAAAAAAAAACTGTCGTTTCCAGCGGCACTGGCAACAGGAAAGCAGCAACAACACACGTAACAGCGGCAAGGGAGGGAGGCAGCGAGAACTCAAAAACCAGCAGTGGCCTGTTGAGCGCCGCCCATCCTTTTTTTTTTTTTTAAGCCTCTGCGTCCGCCTCCTCCGCCGAGGCAGAGCCCTCCGACTCATCTCCGCTGCCCGCCTCGATGTCCACCAATCGAGCCGCGGCGGCACGCTCCTGCTCACGCCGCTCCCGCTTGCGGCGCTGCCGGTCCTCATAGCTGCCGTCTAATTTGCTCTGCGCACGCCGACCACGTCGGATGATCTCCTCCAGCTTCTCCATCGCCGTGGCGTCGTCGGCGCTCTGCAGCAACGCCTCCCGCACACGGCGGCGCACCTTCTCGCTGCCCTCGACATCGCCGAGGCTGCGCAGATCCAAAATAAGCTTCATGACACTCAGCTCTTGGTCCGGTGCGACACTGCGTGGGATCGCCTCTAATTGGCTCGCGCTCGTCATCGCACGGACTAATATATAAATGCGTGTGTGGGTAGGTGTGCGTGTGTGTGAGTGTGTGTGTGTGTGTGTACGTAGGTGTATCTGTGTTGACACTGTAGCACCGTGGCAGCCTCCAGCAGGTAAACACTGAGAGAGTCGATTTAAAAAACAAAAACAATGCCGTAGGACGCAGCGATGCACTCTCCAAAAAAAAAAAGGAAAAGCAGAGAGCGAAAGGGAAAGGCGCTGATGTGTGTGTGTGTGTGTGTTCAAAGCACAACTTGAAGCGCTGCAAAAGTGATCAGTGGTGTGCATGCGCGCGCAGAACACCGTGACAGCATCCGAAAAATAGGCGAATAGAAACACAACAACCCGTGAAAAAAGAATCCACAAGGGGTGAAAAGCAAAATGGGTGTAAAAAGACGGATATGTAAAATACGCGGCAACACAGTAGCTGAAAAGAGCTTGAGATAAACGCATCAAGTAGCTCATAGCAGTCCTCCCTCTCTTGTATTCTTCTCATTCACCGTGTGGTGATGTGAGTAATGCGCTAACCGATGCCTGAATACAAAGTTCATAACAAGTGCTGCAAGTTGGAGAGAGCAACACTGAGTCACCGTCACATGGAAGATGGTGATAAGAATAACAGCACGAGCATAAACCCAACAGAAATAGACAGTTTTCCGTTTTCTTTTGACCCTTTTTTTTTTGCTTGGTACGTATATTTGGATGCATGGTTCTGCTCTGTGAACTTATTCCTCAGCAGAAGGGCGAAAGTGTTGTAGAAAGGATGTCCACACAAACCCATAAATCTGCTTTCCCTCGTCCTTTTCCTCCCGCTCCGATTCGTCGTCCATCTCGGAGGCGTCCTCCAAGGCGTAAAGAAAAGAGATGAGCGTGGCGGTGGTGAGAGGGGGCGTGCAGCCACCCTCCAGCCGCTCCGTCACGTGTGGCACGAAAGCGGCAAAGGCAGCGTTGTCAAAAGGGAAGTAGTGAAGCTCCTTGCCTGTGATGCCACACGCCGCCCACTGAATGAGAAACTTCAGCTCGTAGTCGCCGCCAAAGACGCCACAGCCCCAGTTGCCGCCTGCCACAGCAGTCAGCGACATCAGCGCACTGCAGGATAAGCCACTGACCAGCTTCACCACCTCGCGGTACACCGCAGCCTGGCTGCACTCGTCGACGGAGTCAAATCGAAAATCTAACGCGTCCACGGCCAGCAGCGCACCCGAGCACGGCTGCGGCGGGCTGAGCGCCTCTCCGTACTGCAGCTGGTTGCCGTAGGAGCCGGCCCGCACACGGCCGTACTGCCGGTAGCCCGTCACCACGATGGACTCGGCGTGTCCCAGCCGGCTCTGATACCACCGCAGGACGTTCAGCGCCGGGCACTGGGCAAAGGTGATCTCCTCCTGCACCGCACCGGCCGAGAGGGCGCCGCCGCCGATCCACCTATTCGCGAAGTCCACACGAATCATGTCGTGCTGGTCGTCAATGCTCTCCCCCACCGCATGCAGCACCACGGGCATCAGCGGATGCAACGAGAGGGACGGCGCAGACGCCGAGGACAGAGAGGCGGCGCACCACGTCTTCGGCACGAGCCCTTGCGTCACAGACAGCGGGGCCCGCGAGCGGTGTGCGCGCATCTCCACAGAGGCGCACTCCTCCGCCGTCCACGCCTGCGCCTCGGTAAAGAAGTCGAAGAGCAGCAGCAGCTTCGTGACTTCGACGTTGTTGGCCCCCTCCGGCGCAGTGAACATCTCCGCGTAGTCGGCGGTGGGCAGCAGTCCCGCCTCCACCATGTCCGCAGCATCGGACGCGTCCTCCTCGTCAGCCTCATCGTCGGCGGTGGAGTGGTCGGCACCCGCCTCGGTGCGAGAGCGGAAAGCGCAGAAGAACATATTGGACAGCAGACACCACACCTGCTTGCGGGTGAAGGTGGCAACGGGTTGATTCACGGCGACGGAGCAGCGACGCGCACCACCGTCCACGTGCGACGCCTCGGTGGGTGGGTTGGCGAACAACACGCTGAATTCAGCGGCTGCGCGGAGACTGGGCAGCAGCACTACCATGATGAACTCTCGTAACGTGAGAGAGCGGCGGAGCATGTACTCCCGCACCCCCTGGCCAAGTGCAGGGGCGGACGGTAGCCCCACCCACCGCGCCGGTCGCTTCGCCATCTTCGTCACCACAACGTCCTCCACTCCGTCTAAAAAGGCGTCGAGGGCACACTGCAGAGTCGTCAGGCGTCGCACATCGTGCAGCGTTGGACACAGCACCTCCCAGCCCCTGCGTCGATCGACACGCGCGCGTTTCATGCCGTTTTGTGTTGAGGCACAGAGATGAAAACTGCACGTGGTGTGTTTGTGTGTGTGCGTGAGCCGCTCAGACAGCGGCAGTACCACGCTTTAACGTCTCTCAAGCCCGGGCAGTCAAAGGGGAAGTGAGCCGTAGTGATTGTGTATGATGCGAACGCTCATGAAGGTTAAAATGCGTACCTCTCGATATCAAAGGATGCCCTTTCGTTCTGTAGATGTGTATGTGTGTGTGCGTGTGCGGGCACCTGGCCTGCAGCTGGACCAGAATCTCTGTTGTGAGTGATTAGGTGCTGCGTTAAGGTGGTAAAAAACAAACTCTAAACTTAACTTGGGGAAAAAAGACGCGATTTTGTTTTCTTCGAGCTGCCTTTCATTCTATTGGCTTCTTTATTCTATTTATTGAGTCCCTTTCGCCTTCGTACCAGTCGCACCTGTACTGTGTGTGGTTTACCTGTTGGTTGCTTGTTTGTGTGTTTCCTTCTTGTATTGGAAATGAAGTGTACCGGATTTAAAAGACGCAGAGTGTGGAAAAGGGCTTTAACAATGAAAAACAACAAAACAGACAACTAGTTACCGTCGAAACTCGAGTGCTCTCACGCACAAGCTGACGCGCACGAGCACGCTTCTATCCGTGACAGTGTGATGATGCCCCACTCACGGCGCTTTTCATTTCCTATAACGACAGCGGGCGTCATTGATAAGTTAAACTTCGCTTTCAGTTGTTGTTGGTTTCGAGTTTCATCAGAGGCTTGAACATTTCGATGAGATGTCACAGAAGCCAAAAGAGGAAAACAAGTTGATAAAGGATCGAGGGGTTGTGAGAACAGTAATACAATATGTTTAGTGGGGAGAAAATTGCGTCGCCAACAATGAGAAGCATTCCTTTCTCCCTCTCTCATCGCAAGCGCCACCGAGCAAAGCAACAAATGTACAAAAATAATTTTAGAAACCCCAAAGCAACAGACAGTGTGAGAATCAAGTACAACAGTTTCTTTTAATATGCTTCTGCCAGGGACGTGATCTTTCTTCTCGGCAATTTTAATCGTCGTCTGCCGCAGTTCCAGAGTGCGTTGTTGTGCATTGTGTTTCTTTTTCTTCGCCTAGCTTCGTTTGCGCCGCTACGCGAAGGCGCGCGACCAGAAGTCAACGAGGTCGAAATGATTGGTGTGCGCACCACCAGGAGCGAGATTGGGGTTTTGCTCGGCGTTGCAGATTGCATGGAGGCAGCGGCGCTCGTGCACGACGTCGTCTCGCCGCAGCGCATCCTTCAGCTCAGACCGGAAAACCTCAAGCGCCTTCGTCGGGTTGCTGTTCCACAAGTACGCCCACCCAATAAAGAGTCGACACTTCCGCACAACCTCCTCGTCAAAGACGGCCTCCGCCACGCAGCACAGCTGAAGGGCACACATCAGCGCCTTGTCCGCGCGGTGCAGCGACGCCCAGCCGCCACCAACAGTCTGAAGCTTCGCGATGGTACAACGCCCGGCGTACTGCCGTGACATCTCGGCGTTGGCGAAGAAAGCCCACTCGATTGCGAAGTCGTAAAATAAGCTCGCGTAGGTGGGCAGTAGAAGATAGACATTGTAGTGTCCGCGAGTGCTCACGCCCACGTACACCCACGACAGAGGCGCAGGTGGCGGCGAGGAGGAAGGCGAAGACGCCGACGAAGTCGGTGACAGAACTGGCAAGGTGGCCCACCCCTGCACCAGCTCGGCTTTATTCTCCTCCACGTAGTCCGCCACGTGATGGTGCTGGGCGAGAAGGGCGAGCTGCAGAGTGGCGCACGCGTCACGGAGGCGGTACACGCGCAGGTGAGCCGAGGCGGGGTGCGGCGCCTGGGTGGACATGACGAATGTGCGATTAGAGAAAAAAAAAAGCAATGTGAAAGTGAAGTTTCTGCCGTTTCGTGTGCTGAAGATGGTTAAGGAGGCGAAAAGAGCAGAGATGAGAGAACAGGTGGAAAAGAAAGGTGAGTTGATCATGCGGAGAGAGAGAGAGAGGAAAGCGATGGTTAAGGACGGCTGTGCCAGAGGGAAGAACTTTATGCAAGCTGCAGGAGCGTCTGCATGGCAGTCCAAGGCTCTGAGGGAACTCCATGGCGCCGCAGGTGTCGAAAAATTTCCTCACCACGGCTTATGTCGTGCGAGGATGACCAACACTGGCGAGTATGGTCCGTCGTACACACGCTGTCTGAAGAGCAAAGTAGCGGACTTCACTTGCTTTTTTTTTTCTCTTTTTCCGCTGCCATCAGTGGCATGAGATATAGACAACAGGGATGGGAAAGAAGTGCATTCTTTTTGGGGGGTTTCGTTCATTCCTTTCATAGGCGAAGAAATGTGAAAGTGGCGCTCTAGTGCACGGCTGTGTGTATGCGGCTTAGGTATAAATCCGTGCGCAGGCGTGGCACCAGGAAAAGCGAAAGAGAAGATAGAAAAGAAGAGAGGAGCTTATTCACTTGGCCTCCTCTTTCTCCTCTGCCTCCGTCACTGCGGGGCGAACCTCCTCCTTCGCAGCCGGCGGCAACGCTACTGGGGGCAACGGTACTGGTGGCTCCGCTACTGGCGGCTCCGCTGGTGGCGATGCTGGACGTCCACGGCGCAGTGGACGGGTGCCCCACACAACAGCCAGCAGCACCACGCCCGCGCCGATCATGCCCACATACATTTGGCGCTGAATCAGATTGAGAGAGCTGGTCAGCCCGCGCAGCTGCCGTCGCACCGTGGCGTTGCGCCGCTTCAGCTGCTGCACGGAAACCTGCATTGCCCGCCGCTGCCTCGCCGCCGTATGCAACTCGCTGCGCTGCTGGGCGATGATCATCTCCTGCTCCTGCCGGATTGTCGTGAGGCCTTTGTTCTCCTCCACGGCGGTCACCAAGTCGCTGTTTACCTTTTCCAGCAGTGTTTGCTGGGCATTGTAGCGGTGGGCCGCGACTTCCCCGGCAAAGTGTGTGCCGCGTGCGCGGCCGTAGACAAAGGCCAGCCACGCGCTCAGCAGACACGCACCACTGCCCAGAAGAGCGTCCTGCCGTTGCATGGCCTCGCGCTGGGATGCGTTGTAAACATCTGCGTCGCCGGCCCCCGCGGCGTACGCTTCTCTGCAGAGTGCCTCAACCGCCTCTGCGGTAATCTCCGGGGTGGGTGCCTGAGGTGGCGCCTGTGATTTGGAGCTGCCGAGACCCATTTCGAGAGTAAGCGTCTGCAATCTGAGAGGAGCCCGTGTGTGTATGTAAATATATTTGTGTATGTGTGAGTGTATAAGCGTATGTGTGTTTCCTTCGAATGCTGGTCTTGAAAAGTCCTGAAAGTAAATCGAAAGTGTGTTGTTGTGTTTTTATTGTTTTTTTGTGTGTATGCGTTGTCGAGAAGAAAGAGAAATGAAGAGTTTTTTTGTGTGTTTTAGCAAACGGAAAAGCTGTCAACGACGAACCTTTGAATTATTTTGGGGGGTAATGAATCTCTGGTCGATACGCTCGTTTCACTCGCCATTGAGAGCGCCCCTCTACAGCGCACATCATCACACATGCACGTGAGACTATATCCTCAACACACGCAAAGGAAGACATTTTCAGTGCGTGCGACCAGCAACACCCGTTGCTACTTTTCGAGACGAGGACAGAAAAATCAAAAATAACCAGGTCCACAACAGTTTTTATATCCTATACTCTGCTTATCTTCTCATTTCGTCTCCGTTCCTGTTTCGTGGTAATGAATATTTCTTATCTGACTCCGCTTGAGGGCAGTTGTCCAAGGCTTGGCATTGTCGAGAGCCTCGCGCTTTGCTTGCTGAAGACAACACAGTTTCCTCTGTCTGTACATGTTGCGTTGGAAGAAAAGAGGGAAAGATGGCCTCGATGCATTGTCACAGGCGCTGGCATGCGGGTTGTGTCGCTCACATAACTGCCCGTCGCTCTCTAATGTACATGGTAGTTAAAGCAAAAATGGTCATCTTGGACGGCTAAGGAGATGTCGTTCCTTTGGGTTTTTCTTTCAATTTAGATCTTCATGTTGATGCTGTATTGTGTCCGTCGTTGTTGAGGTACGCCGCCTAGGCTGCTGCTGGCGATTGCGATGCTGGTGCAGCCGAGTGGCCTGCCTCCGCGCACAAATCAGGATGCAGGGAGTAGCTCCTGGCTAGCGACACGAACACCTGCCGCAGCTGTTGCTGGAGAAGTCGCACGGCACACCCGCGCACCCGCAAAAGGCGATACGACACGTCCTTCTCCTTACCCGCCTTGACGCGGACGGAGCTCGTCCGCTTCCGCGCCACCACCGCCTCCACCCCGATAACGTCGTAGCGGCTGAAGACGCACCGCACGTTGCGCTCGCTGAATTGCGCCGTATCGCCATCGCGCACGTCCAACGCAGCGTACGTGCCGTCGCATACAACGTAGATGTCGCCCTCGCCGCTGCCGACCTTTATGATCGTCTCTGCCGGCTCCTTGACAACGAGTTCACTGCACGTGCAAGCCCGCAGCCGCGTCCACGCCCCCACCGACTGCAGCAGAGGCGTGCGCTGCAGCCACGGCCAGGCCTCCGCCACCCGCGCCGTCCAACACTCGAGTAAGCGCGCGCACGATGCAAGGGGAATCGCGTAAACTACGCCGCGCTCCTCCTCGACAAGGTGGGAACACGGCACAAGTGTGGCTGCGTACGTGTCACCGAAGTAGTCGCCCCTGCCCAAAATACATCCGGTAAGGTCCTCGTGCACGCGCAACGCGCCACTTTTCAGGATAAAAAGATACGCCGCATCGCCGCGGACTCCGGCACGCCCACACCGAAAGATCGCCTCCGTGGTGCTCATCACACGCGCCGTCAGCACCATCTCCTCCAACTCCGCTGTCGCTACAGCAGTGGAGAAGGTCGCGTCCTCCTCTAGCAGCACACGCAGCATCTGCTGCTCCCTTAAGGTCTTGCGGTCGAGCCGCGGAAGCGCGGAGATGTACGGCGGCACGCTGCACGCCTCAGCCATCACGGGTGAAGCACCGCACGAATTCTCCCTCTCGCGGTGCTCCTCGGTGCGCTGCTTCAGCGCTCGGAGGAGGTGTGCGCTCAGTCCAGCGGGCTCCACCCGCACGTCCACCACACTCGGTGACCTCTCCAGAGCATCGAGGAGACGCTCCCCCGCAATGCAGCCGATGGGGTGCCCGAGAAGGTTCAGCACGCGCAGTCCGCGCAGACGAGGAAGAATATCGCACAATTGAAAAACGACATCGTTGCCGGTCACGCTGCCCTTCTGCCCGGCGGCGACAGTGTCGTTGTCGTACCACGACGCGACAGTCGAGAAGTCCGCCTCCGATAGCAAAGGCAGCTCTGCCACTAAGTCCAGCACAGGCAGCATGCCCCGAGCGCCAACATAAATGGGCAGTCCCGCACCGCTGGCGTCGGCCAGGCGGAACGTGCGCTGCCGTGCGAGAGCGACGACGGTCGCGCGTTCTGCTGTGCGCACCGCTGCATCGTCGCCGTCCTCGGTGCTCGCCAGATCGGCCGCCTTCACCTGCCGCTGCACCGCCTCTGCGCCTAAGCGCACAGCGTGGGACAGCGCGTCTTCGGCGAGGAGTGCGAGCACCGCTTTGTGGGGCCTCCGCACGCCATGATGGCCACAGCGCGTCACGTAGTACGCATATAGCTGGTTTTGGTCAGGCAGCGCTTTACTGATGGGCGACGATTTGTGTTCTGAGTTGGGCCTTGCGGCGTTGCGACTGCTACTGGTGAGTAAATCACTCATCTAGACAGGAAAGAAAGAAACGCTCCAAATTTGAAATATGCGGTGCCCCGACTGCCTATAAGACCGTTCGACGTGCCAGATGAGAAAGGAGAAAAAAAGAGAAGAGTTGAAGTGGGCATTCACCGTGCACATGGTATGCTGCTCAACCACGTCGCAATGATAATCCGTCCTCATATCGACCCGTGAAGGCGATAAGTCTGCTTTCTGTCTCTTTTCCGATTCGCACCATGCAACTCCAGTTCTCAAATGCGCAGATGTAAATCGCTCTTTCTCGACCAGCGCAAAATTTGGTGACTTTTTTGTTTTCCGGTGAATGACGTGCGTAGAGGTGGCGCAGAAAAGATCCACAGGCACGCGTGCCGTGCTTGCACAAGTGTTAAAATGGCCGGCGTTGTCAGGCACGAGCACGGCTTTTACATTTTTGTGTGCTCGGTCAGAAAGATGAAGAGGCATAAATTCAGAAAACCCACTGTCTAAAAACCTCGCACCTGGGTAATGTACATAACAATTCGCCGTGCACGCTGACGGCACAAAGCCGCAGCAGCAGCAGCAACAGCCGGAGAATAAGAAAAGGAAAAATGAATCGTGCTCAGCTGCGGTAGGCCAGCCACTCCCCATCGCGCTGCTCAACGCCAAAGTCCACACGCTCCATCTTGCGCATATCTCCGAACGCTCGCGAGAGGGCCTGCGCCACAGCTGGAGTGCAATCATTGCCCCACAGCGTTAGCTGCCGCAGCGCCGCACAGCTTTGAAGACCCGCGACTAACGCCACAAGACCATTTTCTCCCACCGTGCAGCTTGCCATACCGAGTGCAGACAGATGAGGGTGCTGCGCCACGCCCTTCGCCAACTCGCACGCACCGCGATCACACAGACGGTTGCAACTCACATCGAGCTCGCGGAAGTCGTGTCGGCGGTCGAGCAGGCCAGCCAGCAGCTGCCCAGAATCCTCCGAAAGCTTGTTGCCCCTCAGCTGCAGCGAGACCACGGCGGAGCTGCAGAGAGCCACCACTAACACCTGAAGGTGACTGTCGGTGATGCCAAAGTGACTCACGTCAAGCTCCTCCAGCGTCCTGTTGCTCCGTAACGCGGCACAAAGGTGGTCCAGAACGCTCGTCACTTCATCGGGGCCACGCAACAGCGGCCGCCCGATGCTCAGCGACACAAGGCCGCGGTTCGCCTCCAGCGCACGGCACAGGGGCACGAGCGACTGCACGTTCATCTCCGTGTTGTACAGGTCCAGGCTCCTCAGCGTGGTGTTGTGGCGCAGTGCAGAGCCAAAGGACAAGCCGCACTGCCCTCCTAGCGGGTTGCCGGCTAGCAGCAAAGTACAGACGGAGTCGTTGCCCTCTACGCCCTTGGCAAGCGCCACACCAGCGTGCTCGCCGAGCGCGTTGTGCTGCAGGTCAACCGTCAGCAGCGTATTGCAATGCTGTGCAATGGCCTCGCCGAGCAGCACACCGCCGCGGTCAGATATTCTATTGTAGGGGAAGCACAAGGCCGACACTGTAGGGCAGCCGCGCAGCGCCGCGACGACCGCCTCCACATCGGCGTCGGTGAGGCGACGGTTGAAGTTGCTAAAGTCGTTGCCGCGCACCGTCAGAATGCCCGACGCGCCTGCCTGCAGAAGGTCCTCCCGCACCTCCACACCGGCGTCTTCACACGCGGCTGTGTACGTCTCCTCCCACATGAGAAAGGGAAGCTATTGTAGCTAATTCGTAGCCCCTCTAAAAAAAAGAAAAACGATACTCTTTCAGATCGAGAAAGCACGTGTGCGTTCTTATTTTCTAGTTTTGAGTTTCAGATCGCATTTGCAGCTCAGCCGTAGTGTCTCGTTAAAGAAAGAAAAAGGTGGTAGGGGGGGAAAAGTGTAATATTGGCGTCAACTAGCTCAGAGTGAAGCATCCTTTGCACGCCCTTCCTTGAAGAACAGCACCATTTGTTCACGTAACCGCGCATGAATAGATCAAAAAGTGCTTCATCAAGGCGGCTGTAGTCGATGGCGCTCTCCTGCTCAAAGACAGTGAAGAACGCCCAGAGTCACACAACTTAGCCAAACACCTTCTGTGGCGTTTAAAGGTTGTTAAAAGCGCCTCGCTCAATCGGCAGGAAGTGCTGGCGAGCGAAGTTGACGGTAGAGAGCCAGTGGTCGTTTACCTCTTCTATTGAGCAACCTTTCTCCTCCCTGTGGCCAATAGATACGAAACAGAAGAATAGAACGAGTGCGACAAAGCACTGGAGAAAGAAAGAGGAAAAAAAGCAAGCTGAATTTAAGAAGAGAAAAAGGCTATCGAAACGCCGATATCTGAGACAGAGGGTGAAGCAACAAAAAGAAATGAACCAAACTTCAAAGGTTTTATGTTGGTCATAAGTTGGGTAACCATGAATGGAGACCGATTAGCCCGAAGTGACGCCGAATGCGCCGTCGGTTGATGCGATCACGCCGGCATCGGTGCCGTCATAACACACATTCCACATGTGATGCATTTGCATGCGGGGATGCGGGAAGAAGCACTCCATTACAGAACTCATTCTTAAGCCACTGCAGCTCACGCTTTCTCCACCGTATCAAGATAAACAAATAATGGTTAAGATAACTTTTGGGGGGAGAACATAGCACAGGGACAAGAAGGAAGAATGACACAGAGGGCCAACTCTCCTCAATGGGAGAGAGAGACTCTGTAAATCAGACGGAAAACAAAACTAGAGCGAGCCGCAAACCAAATAGATGCGTACATATGTGCAATGGATACTAGGCAATAGACAACAGAGAGAAGAAACCCAATTTAAAAAAGCGAAGGAGCAGCATTGGAAAAGAAACTGCAACACTGTTTCCTAAATTTCGCAAAGGGACGAAAAAGAAAAGTTTGGACTCCGTTCTTGTTGCTTTACATTCAAGGGCGAGCATATACACGGGCGCGGACAGTCGTAGAGAGGTTCGCCACAAACGCAGGAGAAAATGATAATATGTATGGTAATAATGGTAAAATGGTTGCCTTCCACTTAAGTCAGGTGTAGGACTCGCCTTCAACAGACAGAAGAGAATTGACACGAAGAGAAAAATGATAGATACCCAAAGACAATATAATAATAACAAAAAAAAACAAGAGCTACTCAACTAATAAAGTAGCCGACATTTAATGTACGGCCACGGACAGAGCTTAACGTCAGGCAACGCAAATTAATAACACTTTCTACCAGTGTGTGGTTCCGGGCCGTTGTGACGGCTCGAGGCGCTGTCTGCAGATGCACAGCTTTTTGTAACGTGGTTTCCTCACCGCGCCAGCCACACGCAAACTTGAACGCTACTCTGTGAAAAGCAAAGAATAGAGAAACAACGGTGCTTTCGCCCTCTATCACTGGTCACACACGAGGGTAAAACATATAAAAAATGATAATAACGGCTCCGCACCCGAGTGCACGTCCAACCATCATGCTGTACGGGTCTGCATCTCCATCACACTTGTGTAAATGATGTTGTTGGAAAAAAAAAGGGGGACAACGTGGACCACAGAAAATAGAAGATCTACATTATTTGCTGTGCACGACTGTCGTCTCGGGACCAAATACGCACGCTGGCTGAATCACAACAAACGAAGGCATGAGAAATAAACAAAAGAGATCACAGATAAATAACTCTACAGTGTTATAAATGGGTGTGTGTGTGTGTTTTTGTTGTTTGCTGTTGTTTTATTGTTGCTGTTGTCGACTCCTCCGCCGACACATCTACGTGTGCTTCCTCTGCTCTCCCACCACACGATCCCCTCCCTCATTTCCTTTATTCAAGTGGGAGCGAAGAGCAGCTGCAATATTTCCTTAAGGATGGGGGGAGACGAAGAAAAAAAAAAAACCACGCTATCGCGCGTGATAGAGCTGCTACAGTGGTTGAACTGGCAGAAGTGGTCGAGAGAACAGCTCGACGCACAAACGCATTGGACCCCTCATTCCTTTGACTTCCGGCCTGTACGGTGCCGCCTTGGGGATCCGGTGCAGCACCATGTGCCCGTAACTTCGCCTGCGCGCAGCCCACCAACAAAGGACATGCGCCTAGACGAAGAGGGGAAATGACGAATGCACAGATGCCCAAGCAAATGAGATGCTGTTCCTTGTTGCGTCTCTTTTTTTGGGGGGCGGACAGGAACGTCTGACGGCGATGTGCCATCTCCGTGGCGAAACAAGCTCAAGGAAGATGCAAGAGCAGCGAAGCCTGAAGGAGAGGCGGTAATAAGGAGGAAAGCGAGATTTGTCGACGCACTGGAATGGCCAGCTCTCTCTCTAAATTTATACATGTGTTTATATATGTGTATTCGTAGCTCGTACTTCTACGCTTAACTCTTCTCCGGATAGTTACTATCGGACGTGTCCGGCTCTGCTACCAGCATCCTCATCATGCTCAATATTTTCTCGTTGAAACCCTGAACGTTGTCCGTGAAGATTTGGTGTCCCGCCGATGGCAGCGTGTCCGCCACGACGCGAAACCCTTTCTCGCGCATTGACGTGGACATCTCCATGGCTTCTCGTGGTGCCAGCCACGACGTCTCGCCAAAGAGCAACGCGACGCCGATGCGCCGGTCCAGCTGGTCCGGCAGCACATCCGGCAGCGGCTCCTTCGCGCAGACATCGTAGTGGCAGCAGGCCTGGAAGAGCGTCTCCCCCACCGGCGAGCGCTGTGCGTTGCAGTGGTACAGGTAGTCGTAGAGAGGGTCTGTGTCCTCGAGAAAGGTACTCCATTTTGCCTTGAAGTCGGGTCGCATGCGGCGCAGCAGCAGCGGACCGGCCGGGCCGGCAGCCCGCAGCAGCGCCAGAGGACTGACATGATAGAAGAACTTGAGCAGCAGGCGGAAGATAAGGGGGTACTTCTTCACACGCTCGCGGTCCCCACGCATCATCCCCCACGGCTCGGTAAGACAGAGCTGCTTGACCTTCGCGCTGCCGCTCCGCATTGCGAAATGCGCGGCCACGAAGCAGCCAAAGGAGTGGGCGAGAATGACAACCGGCGCGGTGAAGCGCAGTTGCCGAAACCACCGCTCCAAGTAGCCACAGGCGTAATCCATCGCCTCCTGCACGCTGGTGGCGCCGTGTTTGCGCCGCTCACTGCGAGCAAAACCCGGGAGGTCGAAGGCGTAGACACGGTAGTGCTCCGAGAAGAAGCGCCAGTTCTGTGCCCACCCCGCCACCCCACCGGCAAACCCGTGGATGAGCACCAACACGTCCTTTTGGCTCGCGCCGGTCACAGACCGTGGCGTGTACGTCGCCTCGCCTGACGTGCTCGCTACGTCGCCCGAGCTGCCCGCCGCGCTCCGCCCTGACACGCCCGTCACCACCGTGTCGTCGAAGCATCGAATATCGTCCGTGGAGATAGTGTTGAGTCCGGCCACGCTGGCCCGGTAGTAGGACAGGCCGCTCAGCATCAAACGCTCAGTCGCCTCCAGCTGCTTCTTATCGGTCGCCACCCACGTGTAGAAGTGTTTGCGGTGTGGGGCGCGGCGCTTTGCGATCTTCACCGGCGGGTCGCCTGCGCAGTACCGCACAGACGGGTGTTGACAAACGACGGACATTAGTGAGCTCACTTCCGCTGTTTTTTTTTTCTTTTTTGATTTGATACGGAGGGCTTAAAATGGCTGAGTGACTTTGCAGTGCTGTGGGCGGGTGACGGTGTGCTCAGTGAGCACCGATGAGTGTTGCGTCGCCGGTGAGACAGATGCACGACAGACACAGCGCAGACAGCAAGGAGAGCTAGGAGAAAATGCAGACACTTTAAAGCCCAGCTGTGGCTCACCTAAGTGTTATTTCTTTTCTTTTTCTTTTTTTCGGAAAGTCGAAGCCAGTGACACAAGCTTATGCACGCACTATGATGGCAGTGCGCCAATACGCCCGTGGGAAGTATAACAGAAATTGCGCAAGAAATTAGCAGAGAGGGCATAAAAAGGGGAAACAATTGTGGATCAAAGCTAGGAAGGTACAGGGAAGCGAGTGGGTATAGAAGCATCTGCAAACAGAGGGAGGATAGTGCAAAGACGTAATGGCTTGTCCTTGCGTGACCTCAATCGTGTTTGGTCCTCCTTGTTATTGTTCTTTCCATGCCATTTTGCGTAAGAGAAGGGCTGTAGAAAAGAAAAGTAACAATTTTAATATGGGCAATCTGAGCGATGCAAATGACGGCGACACACCTCCATTCCATGCGGTTGCTACTTTTGGAGCGAGGAGCTGCAGAACGTTTAGAGACAGATGAAAAGCAACGCAGCACACACACAAACACACATACACAGAGACACCTTCGCATCTCTTTCGAGTACAACGTGCAGCTCCCCCTTCCTTCACTGCAAAGTAGCACTAAACAAATTTGTTTTCTGTCTGTCTCGATTTTTTCTCATTTTTTTTTTTTTTTTTAATTGGTTCGCCATCACGTCGCGGCCCCCACTCATATCGTGTCCATCATGCGCTCACTAACTTGAAAAAGAGACTGCGCCTCCTCCTCTTTGCAAGGCTCGTCGAAAAACATAAAAAAAGAAAAAACAGCCGTTCGCATTTAGCCAACAAGACCGAATTGCAAGCATTCCCATGTTTCATTCTCGTTTGATTGCTGCTTCCTTCTAGTGCGGGGCCGACCTATTTTAAGTCCGCGCAGTGCGCCTCAACGCCCCCAGAGAGCTCTAACAAGTTGAAAAAGAGACCAGCGTGCTGTTCACCTCACTGAGAAAGGCGCGCCGTACATTAAGAAAGAGGACGAGAGAGGAAAGGGCAGAAGAGACGAACACTCAACATGAGCGAGCTACGAACAAGCGATGAGGGTAAAAAACAGAAAAATCAAGGTAAGCAACGCCGACCCTTCCACTCAATTCGAATACACACAAACACAAGGATACAATCGCAACAAGGAAACGCTGACGTGGCAAGTCGATGTGTATCAAACACACGTAGGATCTTACCGCTGAGAGCGCCATGAGAGAGATGGCGAGAGTGGAAAAATTAGAAAGAGGTGGTCGCCCTTCGGCGTTCCTCTCGCCCACTCTCACGTACGATAAACCAAAAATACATTCCCGGCAGGTGGGAATGAATGAAAAGACCAAAAAATAAAAAGCAATCGGATTCGCTCGATCCTTTACCTCGACACAATGATCAAGCATAGGAGAAGAGGTGGAGGCCATCAGCAACGCCAAACGGCACGGCCACGCCTTCGACGGTGCTGGATCGAGCCACGCACTCTCCACTACTAACCAGAAGTGCAGGTGCCAATCGCCGAGTTTGCCTTGTTGTTCATGAGAAGTGCCGTGATAAGCCCGAAGAGACCCAAAGCCTCCGCGAAAATGAGCATCAGAATCATCGGCACAAACACTTTCTCCGTCTTGGCGTATGCGTAGCAGCAGATGTCGCCCACAATGCCAATCGCGTAGCCTGCAGCCAGAGAAGCAAAGCCGGCCGCCAGTCCTGCGCCGAGATGCATGTAGCCCGAAAAGATCGGGTACCCGCTAAGCTTCATGTTGTTGCAAATAATCACAGACACGATGAGTCCGTAAATGCCTAGAATACCAGCCATAACAACCGGCACAATACCACGCATGACACGCGTCGGCTGCACGATACCGAGCTGGGCCACTGCCACACCCGCCTTGGCCGTGCCAAAGGCGGCGCCGACGTTGGCGAGGGCCAGCGAGAAGGCAGCCCCCAACATGCCAAAGAGGAACGCCTCGGGATCGCACGCTTTTGTCGCCGACATTTGACCGTACTTCGACGATACGTGTGTGCGAATGCTTCCGTGTGTATGGATGTGTGCGTTAAATAATTTTCTTTTTTACGTGGTGCCTTTGCTACGATAAAAATAAAGAATTGACAACCGCTTTGATCTTAAAGACTGTTAAGGTATAAGGCGAAAGAAGAGAAGGAATGAATGAGATAAAGAGAGAGAGAGAAAGAAAGAAAGAGATCCAAAGTTACTCATATAAAATTGCGGTGGCGTGCATGATTCAGCTATACAGTCTTGAATCGTATGGCTACCTTATTTTATCGGTTTTGTCGCTCTTGGTCGAGAGCGTCGTAGCCTCGCAATTGCTCGGTACACATGGAATGTTCACCGCCCGCCACAACAACGTGACTCCTGTTGCCGACAACTTTCGTCCATCTTAGCTGATAAAATAAATTAAGTTAATTGGTCGCATTCAAGTAAAACGTCATTTGCGTCGCACCTGCACGCTTTTAAGTAGCGAAGCACGCGACTGGCACAGCACACAACACACAAAACAAAAAACGCACACGTGTACATTACAATATATGTGAATCGTAGTCAGGGCGGTCACTCCACGAGTGCGGCAAGCGACACGGGAGACACCGCTGAAACCCGGCACGATGCGGCGTCCTCGACCTGCTTCTCATCGGACGGGGGAGTTCCCTTCGGAAGAAGAGCCGTGCTGCATTTGAGAATGGTGACTGGTGTATACAAGAAGAAGCGGGCGTCCACCTGCATCCTTGCAATGTCCTCCACCGTCTGAAAGCCAGAGTACACACGTCCAAAGACAACATGCGTAGCGTCCAGCTCGGGCTGCGGTGACAGCGTTAGTACAAAAGTGCTGCACGCAACTGACCCAATCTCAGGCCGGTAGCTGAGCAGGCCGGCACCAACGTGTCGCAGAAGGGGTGAGCTCGACTCTCTGTCCCCGTCAACCACCTCTTTAACGGTGGTGCAGCGACCGTGAAGGTCATCGATCTCTCCAACAAGCGCAAAACCTGCCAACAAACGCCGGAACACAAGTCGTCGGAGCTGCCCGCTGCATGCCGCCTGCCAGAAGGAGTCTGCCCAGCAGTTCTCATAGAGCTCTACACTGAGAGAGCCTCGGCTGCTTTGCAGCTGCACCACACGTGCGTCGCGACTCATGTGCACCTACCAAAATATTAATATCAGGATCTCTCGTAATCTCTAGCAAAATAGAACTGATCAGTAGACAGATAGTGTAATAAATCAATTTGTGAACCTGGATGGGCAAGCCTTGCAGTGATTTGCGTGGCGCACAATGAAAAGAAGACACAGAGAGCAGATGGTGAAGGAAAGTGAGGATAGACCAGGAAGAATACAATAGACAATGTTTGAGAGCATACGTTAGCGGGTGCGCTGTGCTCTACGAAACTACAAGGTTTCACTAAAGCATTAAGTCATTCCATAGCGCTTCAACAGTGCGTATGATTTAAAAACATAACAGCGGGTGGTTGCTTTAACGGCAGAAGATTCAACAACAAATACATATATTAACCGCGATTTCGCCTCTGAGCTCAGGACTAGACAGAAAACAATTAGCATTAGTTAAAAGACTTTGCCGGAGTTAACAACACCATACTCAATTTTAATAATAATACAGAAAAAAGGCACAAGAAATCCTCAGTGGCCCATCTCAAACGGGTGAACTCCTATACCTCAACCATACTGCACACAACCATAAAAATTGACATAATAACTTACAACCTATTCAACAACACCCGACTATACAAAGTGGCAGCTCGCACAGCAAGCCAGCAGGCCACAGGCACGCACAGGCACGCACAGGCACGCACAGACACGCAGCGACGACGCAGCGGCAGCAGCAGCAGCAGCTCATTGATCTTGGTTGGAGATTGGAAGAAGTAAGGTCATCTGGCACGCAGCGCGCGCATCACCTGTAGCAAAGATTATCCTTTAGAATCACAGCAGCAGCAACAGCAGCAGCACCGCGGGCACGCGCACAAGACTCTTTGGAGCGTTTCCCACGCTCGGGCGAACCGGCGTCACCCAGCGCATTCGAACCCCATCATGCACCGTCACACAGCACAGCTGCGCGCACCGCGCACCCACAACACGGCAGGCAGCGCAGGCAGCGCAGGCAGCACGCGCGCGCAGAACTGCATCTCGGAGGGTTGTCCCGCGTGCGCGGCACAGGTTCACCGTGCACGACCTTTTGACCCTCCAGCGCGCAGCACACGCGGCACGTGGTGTCAGATGCCAATAGTCATAGTAGTAGTATTGCTTCTCGTCAGACAGGTCAGCATTGCAGAATACACGCATCATCATTCACACAGCCACACGGACACACGGGGCAGGCGTGCGTGCACCCACCACACCCTCCGCAGCCACAGGCGCAGCCACAGGCGCAGCGCAGCACGACAGCTCAGACACGGGGGACACAATCAACAGGGGAGAGGTTCAGTCGGCTATTTGGTTTTGACTCGAGCGTCCTTGATTGTAATCATGTGTCGTGTGCAGCAGGCGCAGGCCCGACACAGGCAGCAGCAGCAGCAGGCAGGGAGGGGCACGGGGAGGCGGGAGCGCGGGAGAGGCACCACAACACGGGCGGCAGTGCGGAGAGGCGACACCAGCGTGGCAGCTCGCACGGCAAGGCAGCAGGCCACAGGCACGCACAGGCACGCACAGGCACGCACAGACACGCAGCGACGACGCAGCGACGACGCAGCGACGACGCAGCGGCAGCAGCAGCAGCAGCTCATTGATCTTGGTTGGAGATTGGAAGAAGTAAGGTCATCTGGCACGCAGCGCGCGCATCACCTGTAGCAAAGATTATCCTTTAGAATCACAGCAGCAGCACCGCGGGCAAGCGCACAAGACTCTTTGGAGCGTTTCCCACGCTCGGGCGAACCGGCGTCACCCAGCGCATTCGAACCCCATCTTTTAAGTTGGCTTTTTCACATAGTATTGGAGGATGCTGGTCAGAAGATGACGGTTGAAGTCTTTGTAACGCTGTTTTAAGCTACAAAAGCTCTGAGAACAGTCTTTTTATCTCTACGTTTGATGTAAGAATAGGAAAAGATCATCGTCAGCAAGCGCCACAGAAGAGTATTACAGTTGTCTATCCCAATTTTGGTTTTGCAAATGGAGAAGAGATCATGAAACGGAACAGGGATGTGAGAAAAAAAACGGAGAGTCCAGCGGGACTGAGGTGGTTGTGTATAAGGAGTGTAATTAATGAGCGTTTCAGAGCGTCCTGCTGCTGCAAGCTGTTAACTTGTCTGAGTGTGTGCGTGGGGGTTAGTGACTAACTATCATACAAAAAGAAGCCTTTACAGTTGCAAACACTTTTTCCCCGCACGTGTCCTTTCGAATTGCTGGAAATAGAACTGGTTAATTCGCAAGAGACCTCGTTGGAAACTGGCGGGCTGAGGCCGTATGTCACCGGCCAAACAGGCATTGGAAGAAAAAGAGGGTCTTTTCTGGGCTTTTATTTCTCGTTTTTGGAGGAATAAACTTTTCTTGTGTCTTATTATTTCGATAAAATACATTTTTGTTGTTGTTGCAGCAAATGTATATAATTGATCAATGGACTCTCAGAGAGGCCTCCTGGTTGTGTCATTCTCTACTAAAAAGAAAGAAAGAACACTTATTTTGTTTGTTGAACGCGCGCTTGCAAATACGACACCTACGAGCTTTCACTCTCGGAAGACGGAAAAGATAGTGTATGCGCACTGTTGTTGGCCAGTCCAATAATAAAGCTCTTCTCCTCTGTAGAGGCGGCGAGGCAGGTGACAGGCGCCTCAAAGACCACGTCGTGCAAAAAGTGGAACGACCACAACGGTGCTCGCGCGAAGTTGGACTCGCCCGACATACTTTGAGATGCCACGATGCACCACAGTGAAACCGTGCCGTCTGAGTGTCCCAGCAGGAGCAGGTTAGAGAAGGAGAAGGCGGCGCAGTTGGCAAACAATAAGGCAGTAACGCAGGAGCCGGCCATGCGCGATGTGTACTCTGGAGCGGCGGACATGAGAAGAGCGTCCATGTGGTGATGGGCAAGGACAACTCCGCTGGACGTCAACACCACCACTGAGTCCGTCTTGGCGGCGTAGTAGAGGGTCGTGTGCTTATCCTGTGAGACAGCCCTCACCGGTGTGCTGTCGGCTGCGGATGCCAGACTGGCGGCAAAGGAGAAGGTAGTGGAGAGAAAGGAAAGGTGCCACCCCGACACAATGGATGCCCCTTCATAGGCAACCACAAGCTTCCCCTCGTCAAAGAGGTGCAGGCCAGCTACAGCGCCGGCCTCCGCCAGGCTGGCATCAATGGAAGTGTCGAGGACAGCAACAATAAAGAAGCGGTGGCGGACGGTCTCACGACTGTATACCATGACCTTCCCCGACTCCGTGCCGACGCATACGAGGCTGCCACGCTGAGAGGCGCAAATGCACCGCACAGGGCCGCATCCGGAAGCTCGAATTTGATTGATGGTCGCCAGCACCCGATCCCCTCGCAGAGCAGTACACACGATGCGGTCCATCTGGGGCTGGTAGGAGAAGAGCTGAGCCGGCCGTGCAGAGCCCACCGCGCTCATGCTGTCCAGCAGAAACAAAGTGCCGTCGCAAAAAACCGCGCTGGCAATTTGCTCGCCTGCTCGCACCGCAAGCTGTGCCCCGTAGCATGGCCGCATCGTCAAATCTGTCAGGGAATCCAGCATGTCCATTTGCGTGGTGCGCATCTTCGCGACGTCCTTGCGGGCTGGGTGCGAGCCCTTCGCGAAGAGCTGCAGCGGCGTCTGGCCGAAGTTGTCGGCGGACGCCACGATGGAGCGTCGCTCCTCCTCGGTGGCAGCGTTGTTGATGGCGCGATCGACGCCCTCCTTGTAGGACAGCGGGCTGAAGACGTTGATTGCATCCACCGCCGCCTGGCCGGCCTGCTTGTAGCCAAAAATGAGGTCAATCCACTTGTGCAGGTTCGCGCTCACCACCTCGCTCTCCAGGGACAAGGCGTTCATGTAAACGAATCCGACTGCACTTCCGCCACTCCACGGCGGCAGCACCACATCGTTGAGTGTCTCGCCGTCACTGCGAGTGCCGAGGGCCACACCGTTCCGGTTTTGCAGAAAGGCTGACACGCGAAAGAACTGGGGAATAAGCTCCTTCACATCCCCGCTGCTCCGCCCAGTGCAATTCGCCCAGGCCTCGGCCACGCTGTGAAAGAGACGGTCGGCCATGTCCAGCTTGCCGCCCTGAAAGCGAACCGAGCGGGCGGTGAAGGGCTGCAGACGGATGAGGAAATACAACACGATGGCGGCAGTGCTGTAATGCGTGCCGTAGTGGTAGGGTGGGTCGGTCGCGACGTCCGCCGCAATCCACTCTGCATACCGCCTCTGGAGCTGCTTCGCCTTCACCTCGTTCAGCGCGCCAACCGGCTTGCTGAGGTCGCGGTAGGCAGTGGCGTCTTCGAGGTCGAGGGTGGCACCGGTATAGTTGCACAACGTCCATGGCATCACCGGATATTGTCCTAAGTTTGCCATGGAGCGCGAGGCGGCATCGTTGAGGATGCGGAGGTACATGTAGTTGCTGCACTCCCGGCGCACCCACCGCCGCGTCCACACTGCAAGACCCCACTGTTTCTCTGAAATGGAGTGCGCCGAGATACTGGCAATGGTCGGGTCGAAGTCGCTCTCAAAGTGGGAGAAGAGCCTGTCGCGCGTCGCCTTCGAGAAGGACAGCTCATCATCTAGTAGAACGAGGAAGATGCTCTCACCTGACTCCATCACAAACTCAAGCCCGGCGGAGAGGTGCTGGAAGAGGCGCTGATGGACCGACGTGACGATGCCGAGCGGGAGCCGCCACACCAGTGCAGTGCTGCCCTTCGCCGACTCCGTTTGCAGCTGGCGATAGTACTGCGAGTAGCGGAACGCTGCCTGCGACGAGGTGCTGCCGGTGCCCCGGCTCTGGCCCGCCATGAAGAGGCGGAAGGCCTGCTGGAGAAGGGACGACTTGGCGTGTGACTGTTGCGCCGCATTGTGGACGCGCACCTGCTCCACGAAAAAGTCCCCCGCCGGCGTGACAGCGCTACAAGTAATGATGACGAGCTCCTGCTGCGTCAGCAGCGCAGTGCAGATGTAGCTCTCCGTGCCCATGACAAAATAGGCGTTGCAGGCGAAAACAATGGCGCTGCCAGCGCCAGGTCCGGCAACCTTCGCAATCACCGCACGCGCATTCGCGCGCAGTGTGACTGCCGAAGACTGTGTCTCGCGCTTACAGAGCGGCAGACATACCGGTGGTGCGTAGCGTATGTAGAAGTTAAGGGGGTCGCTGGCCACCTCCTCCACCCGCTCCGACGTGTACCGCCGACAGCATCCAACCGCCTCGCTGCCGCTGAGCGACCACTCGCTGCAGACGTCACCCGTTGCGTCGGCTGCCGCGGCGCCACCGTTGAGAACGTAGCAGTTCGGGTAGCGACTCGCCGCACACGCGAGCAGCGCTCGGTCGACAAACGTTGTTGTGCCGTACAGTCCCTTCCACAAGACGCGGTGGGACGTGACGAGGGCAGAGACGTGTCGCCGCTGCCGCTCCCACTCCGCTACCGAGGTGGCTGAGCTGCGCGTAATGAGACGCAGGTATTCTACGCCATTGGCCATCACAAAGTTGTACGACACCCCGCCAGTGCTTTGCAGCAGCTGCGCGACATCGGGGCGACGCTGCCGCAGCCACGCCGCGAATGTGTCGGCAGAGGCAGCTGGGGGACCAAAAGAAGACGATGACGCTGGTAGTGGCGACAACAGGCGATCGAAGCCGTCTTTAAAAAGATCGAGTGGTGGGTTAGAGATTCGGAAAAGCGACGGTAGAGAGCCGTTGCCTTGATTTGCAACCAGCACCGCCCTCCAGAGCGTCGTCATCTTCTTGATGGAGGGGTGCGTATCCTCAGAAACGCCATTCCACAAGCATACCGTCATCTGCAGCAGACGCGCGACCACAGTTCGGAGCAGTTCCAGCCCCGGCATAGGGGAGGAGAAGAGCGTGTCCACGCAGTTGTAGGCAATATCCACCACAGCCCCCACTTTCGACGCCTCCAGCTTGTAAAACGAAGCGCTCGTGATGTACATGAACCACTCGAAAATGGCGGTGCGGCTCTGCTTCGTCACCTCCGCATCGCCCTCAACGCGCGCCAGCAAAAAGCGGTAGAAGCCCGCGACGCCGTTTGGCGGCACTGCGCAGCCGCTAACAAGCCGATCCAGCGTGTACTTGCCCAGCTCAAGAGCGTTGCGCTTCACAGGACCCGCGCTGTAGTTGGAGATGCGATCAATGCACTGCTCCGATGCCTTTAACCACACAAAGCACAGAAAGGCTTGGCGGATGTCCTCTGACTGACTGCCGATCCCCCTCACCTCCGCAGAGACCGCGCGGTGTAGCGCCAGGACGTACTTGCTCATCTTCGTTCGGCCCCGCGCCAAGGCCAGGATGTCCGTCGTCGCCGCGCGAAATGCGGCATGGGTGAGGAAGAACAGCTTGCAGGCGTCGTACACGCCGTCCATCCCCTCCGCCGGCCCCACCGAGTCTAATCCGAAGCTACGCGTTTCGAAGGTGGACGGGTCAGGCAGCACCTCCCACTCGTCCGTTTCGTCCAACTCGCTGGTGGAGCTACTCTGCTCACGGGTGTTCATGAGCATTGGCGAGCCTTCTGGCTCGGCAACGCTGGCAGTGCACACAGGGATGACAACGGGCTCTTTGGCACGGAGGGCCACCAGCACGGGCCACATGAGAAGGTCTATGAGGTTACACGTGTTGTTGCTGCGGTAGAGGGACTTGCGCAGCGTGTTGGAGAGGCGGTAGGAGTTCGTCAGCCACTCCACCACCTCGCAAATCGATCGCTTCAACGCCTCCGTCGACGGTGCGAATAGCGGTGCCGGCTCAAACCACGGGGCAGCGCTCGCCGCCTCCTTCTTCAGTCTCGTCTTTGCTACGGTGCGCAACCGGCAGATGGCGCGCATGGCGTTTCCAACACGCCGCCACCGCTGCCGCGCACTGGTGACCTTACCCGCACTCACGTAACCCGCCTCGGTGGCGGTGGTACTGAAGTAGCCGCGGACGGTGCCCTCTTCGGAGATGACCGACGCGCCACGCAGAAGGAGCTGGCACTGTGCCTTCAACAAATGCAGCACGAGCACCAGCAGCCCTTCCATCTCCGTCTTGCCGCTCCAGGCGACGGTGTTGTACGGTGCGTGCGAGGAGCTGATCGCCCACAGGTGGCCCATGTAGCCGTGCACGAGGATGTCCATGAGCTCCCGCTGGTGACACTGCGGCTCCATCGCTTGCGCAAGGCACTCGGCCCGTGTCACTGTCATGCCCTCGCGGAAGTTTTTCGAATGCAAGAAACAAATGACGAGCAGACGTAGCGCCAACGTAGCCGAGACGGGGTGTGAGCTGGCGGACAACATTGCCGAGAACCACCAGTCCGGCACGGTGGCAGCGAAGGCAGTGAGGAAGGTGGTGTTGCCATCGCCGAGTGTGGTTTCCAATACTTCATTCAGACAACGCAGCAGCATGTTGCGGACAAGGACAAGGTGCGTCATCGACGTGGTTGACAGCACGCTGCCGAGGTGGCTTTCCAGGCTACTAGCTCCGCCCTCTTGCCCCGGACACGGCACGGTCAACAGGCACGCTGTCAGCAGGCGCTCCATCAACTCCTCCGTGGCCTGGCCCGTGAGAAGTACTGTCTTGATCAGATCGACTGCGGCTACGAGGCGAGGAAACGCCACGTACTCTCGCAAGAGTCCAATGACGAAGCCGTTGATGAAGTCAGCCGTCAAGAGCCGCGCCGCGTTGAAGGCGGCCAGCGCATTTGACGGCGCCACAAGCTGGCGCAGCTGCGTCATGACCACTGCCCAGCAGTCCTCCGGCAAGTTGGATAGCACCTTCCAGTCGAAGAAGATGTACTCGACAAGGAAAATATCCGCGAGGAGGGTGGCCTCCGCTGAGCGTTGATGCTTGTCACGATACTCCAGCCTCTTGACGCAGACGTCCAGCAGCAAGGTTACCGCCGTTGGGTCGTGCAGATACACCTGAGGCTGGCGGAAGACGTGCTCAGCAAACTGGGCGGTGAAGCGGCGCCAACTCAGCGGCAGCAGGTCCGTCTGCTTGTTGCTCAGGCTGAAAATACGGATTAAATTATACGCGGCATGTCGCACAACGGTGCGTGCGCTTTTGGCCTCGTCGTTGAGGCGGGCATCGTCTGCGTCTTTCAAGATCGTGGGGCAGGAAAGCTGGTGCGACTCCCTCGCAACCCATGCCATCCAGCGCAGCCACTCGTAGAAGGCGCCATTGCACAACAGCGCGTCTACGCTGCTGGTATGCGAGCCGCGGGGTGGGCGGTAGTAGCCGTGCAAGGAAAGCGCCGGTGCCGCACTGTTCGCCATGTTGAGCAAGGCCCACTGCTTGTTGTTTAAGTAGCCAAACGGCGCATTGACCTGTCCCATCGCGGTGGCGTGGATGCTCACGAGGAGCTGCGCAGGAGGCAGCGCCAGCTCCACGCTCTGATCCCGCACAACACCCTCGAGGGTCGCGGATTGCAAGCTCGCCTCCACACACCGTATCGTCTCGTCGCTAAGAGAGGAAAAGCGCAGATCGCACGTGTGCCGTCCTAGTCCGTCCCACACCTGGCTTGAGTGATAGGGGCCCATCGCGTACATGGACATAATCTGCTTGGACGCCGTTCCGCAGCCGTACAGCTCAAAGCCGATGACGCGTAACGTTGCGTTGTTGCCAGGCGTGTCTTTGGGGGAGCCGATCGTGACGCTGACCTCGCGGTTCAGCAGCGCTGGCATCGAGTTGGCGACAGCGACGGCGGCGGCGGTTTGAAGCCCGCTCATAGGGTAAGGGCAGCCACGCCGTTCCACCTCCACGCCGTTGACGTACATCTTCAGCTGCGACGCAAAAACCTTTCCGCGACTGTGGGTGACGGCGACGTGCATCCACCGTTCCTCCGGCAATATGGGCAGCTCCACCACCGTTACATCTCCGCCAAAATCGCAGCTGTATAGGCAGCACCTGCGCTGGGTGTGGGCTATCAAAGAGACGGTAAAACGCTTCCCAGCAGCGTCCCACGAAATCTGCCACAGCACAATCTTGCCCTCTTGGCGGCCGGAGAGGGTGATGGGGCTAATTAGCACCCACATCCCCACCGTGTAGGCGTCCACTGGCGGCCACGCATCCCCGCTGCACGTAACAGACCCACTGGCACCACCGCCGTCACCAAAGTGGATGTAGTCGTCGAAGTGCGCGTCGTCCTGGAAATCACGTGTGGAGGACGCCAACGCCTCCAACCACAGCTGCTGGCTCTTCAGAATCGCCATGGGTGAATCGGCAGCTGCGAAGAAGAGCGGCAGCAGCTTCTTGTCTGTCACGTTCGACACGCACCGCAGCCATGAGAAACGCTCCCACTTTGCAATGAAGTCGACCACAAACGTGTTAGGGACCGTCACGCCGGAGTGCAGCAGAAGGTACTCCACCGCGTCCACAGCGCTCTCGGCATCTGCGCTGCGTTGCGTGAGAAAGGTGTCGGTCATGTGTACCAGCAGCTTCACCGGGTACACCATCTCGCAGTAGGGCTCCGTCAACACGGCAAAAGGGCCGAAGTGCGTGAAGTGCGGCGCCGACCATAACACCGTCGACTCCACCGGACTTGTGAAGTACTCCTCGGCGATGGCGAGGCTGTCGCTGGAGCGGAAGACGCCGGTGCATAGATCTAGCATGCTCTGCACATGCTCGCACGAAGTCGGAAGCGATCCCACGGTGCGCTCGACGAGCTCCCACACATCGCTGTAGTTCACTAGCACCAGCAGCAGACTCAAACAGCACCCCATCAAGTGCCGATCGACGGCAGGGTGGAGACTGCTGCCCTCCAGCTGCTGCGCCAAGGAGAGACAGAGCTCGATGGAGTTGTGAGGCAGGGAGGCGCGGTGGTGCCGCCCGCACGAGTGCAGCAGCAACACAAGCGTCGACAGCAGTGGCGTGGCGGACGACGCCCAGGTGTGCGCGTTGGTGGCGAGCGCAATTTGCTCGAGCAGGGTGTCGCAGAAGAGCTCCGTTTTCACCACCAAAGCGACAAAAGCATCGCGCAGAAGCACCGCCGTGTGCACCTCGCCGCCGTCCAAGGAAGCGAGCATCACTTGCAGCAACGCTCCACAGAAGCCATCGCCCGCGAGGCAGCTCGCCGCATCTTTCGACGATACGACCACTTTGCACAGCACAGAAAAACGCTCCGCAAATGTGTCCATCTCGCTTGCAGCCGCATCCCTCACGAGACCCACCATGCAGTGCACGGCGGCCTGCACCACACCCAGCGCAAGGGCCATGGTGATGTGGCTCTCCCCTTTCGGGCACCAGTCGATAAAAAAATCCACCACCGCCCGCCGCTGCTCCGCCTGAGTGAAGCGGCCGTCGCGCAGCTGGCTCACGATGGCTTGGAGAAAGTCGCCCACAACGCCCTTGCAGGGGAGGGTGCCGACAAAGCTAAGAAGCGCATGCATCTTGCGCGGCCCGAAAGTGGCGGCGCTCTCCGCGCAGATGGACAGCGTGAAGCCGAGGGCAGCGGACGAAACGCCCTTCATGGACAAGAGTAAGAAAAGCTGCTGGCCGTACAGCTCCGTCAGCTCATCTCTGCTGCTCAGTACGAACAAGCGCGCGAGGCAGTCGACTGCGCCTTCGCAGTGAATTCCGTGCGGCACCTCGCGGCGGTCGACCCCGCTCCACGAATCCGCGATGCGCTGTTGGACCTTGCCGACAGAGGCGGGAAGCATGCGAAGGAGGCTGCCGCTGAGATTGGACGCAGGAGACGCTAGCTTCCGGGTGGAGAGGTCCGGGCGGTCGGCCAGCGCGAGAATGCGAATGCATGCCGCTATTCGTTTGAAGGGCTGCAGGGACTCCTCACCTACCTCCTTTTCAAAGTTCAGCACCGTTGCAGTGATGACGTCAAAGCTTAACGTCTCTGCAGGAGAGAAGCCCACCAGCTCCTTCGCGTACAGAATGTTCTCCAACAGGCAGGCGAAACACTTAAGGGATTGAAGTGCAGATGCTGCGCCACCAACGCGCCGCTGCGACGAGACCAGCGCGTCTTCCAGCCTGTGCAGGGCCTGGCTAGCGATGTCCGCATTCATGACGTTGGGCAGCTGCTGGTGGAAGACGCGGCAGCTTGCCTCTGCAGCTTCGACGCCACCCGCTGACGGAGCTTCGAAGAATGCCGTCGCCGTTGCCGCCACGCCGAAAACGCGCTCCGCGACGACCGCCTCCAGCACGGACCGCCGGTTGAGTTCACGCCGGCGGCAGGAAAGGACACCGTCGACCAGCTGCAGAAGAAGAGCGTCGGTTTGCGCAACAACGCCCACGAGACCATCCCCCGGCTTCGCAGCTCGAATAAACATAAGGAAGCGCTCGTGTAGGACAAGAGAGAGCGCAACGACGTTAAAGTTGCCGTACGCTTCGTAGGTGCTGGCCAGCCGGCCCACCTCTGAGTTCGATAGTGCCTCATCATCGACAAGGACACGGAGCGCGCGCTCAAAAAGCTGCAGCGTCGAGAGCGTTGCCGCGGCGGGGGCCATTGGTGAGTCATCCTGTGTCAACTGGCGCAGCAGACTGGCGTAACTCCTGCACAAGAGAGCCACTAAATCTGCACCATCACCAAACAAAACTTTGAATGTCGGTGATTTACGGCCAGAAAAACTAATCACGAAGACGGAGAGAAACGCACTCACTTTCTCGACATGCTGCGCCGAGGAAGGTGGGGTGCAGCGAGCGTCTAGCCACAGCCGCTGCAACTCCGTACTTACAGTGGACTGCATTCCGGCCTTCTGCCGGAGGCGCCAAGCTTCGCCCTACCAACACAATTAAGTCAACGCAGACAAAAAAAAGAGGAGAAAACGTTTCAGCCTATTGATGGAACTCAAAAAAAAAAAAGGAAGCGTAAAGAAGAAGATGAACACGTGCACGCTTGAAGCTTGTGTGTTTGTGTGTGTGTATTTGTGTGTACGTTCATCCTGAAGCGATGTAAAGGCCAGGTGTCCACACGAGCGTTACAGTGCACCAGTCAGTAGAAGACAAAGCAGAACAGAGAAGAGCAAGAGGGTATTTTCTTCCTTTTTATAAAAGCACCATTACCTGAACGCAAGCAGGGGGCACTGCGGGGGAAAACTACACTAGCACACACAGGGGATACACACAAAAAAATAGGTGCCCTTATGAAAATATTGAGCGGAGAGTATTTCAGAGAACAAACAGCAAGTGAGAAAGACATCATCCCTCTTAACTCCCATCAAGCAGTGCACTCGACCTGGATTCGCTATTTGTGTAAAGCGGCGAGACCATCGCGAAATGTGACCACGCAGTGTACAGAGCAGGCGATTTCCTCTTTCAATTCAAAGCATGTACATGTTCTGGTGTTTAACGTTGCGGCCATTTCATTTTCATTTTCTTTCTCTATTAAGGTTCTTGCTGACTTATGAAAGAAGCACTAATGTATTCAAGAACACCATTTTACAAGATAAGAAAACAGAATGTTAGGACGTTGAAATGAGAACCAGCGTCCCCACCACCGTCATATCGGGCCGCAGAAGCAGCACGTGCTGATCAATAAATTCCTGATCATGTTCAACGTGTGGAGCGGGACATGCACTGGGAAAGTAAGAAAAACGAGTTCTTTTTGTTGTTGATGTGGTGTTTCGCTCGGAAAAAAACGTCGGGCCCTGTGCGTATTCCCTCTTGCCGCGCACATGCACGTCGGTATTTAAAACAGAAAATATATATATATAGAAAGAGAAAGAAAGACAAGTTTCTGTTGTGCTGGCCGTTGCATCGCAGACCCCCGAAAACAAACCAGGCCTTTCACCGCTCCTGCAAACAAGCACAGGAAACGGATGAATGAAAGGCCAAAAAAAGCGGATAACGACAGCTGTACTGTCCAAGGTTGTACGCGCGTCACACACGCAACTCTATTGATGTAGAGGGAGAGCGCGCCCCATGAATTGATTAACGAGAAAGCGAAAAGCGGCCCTCTCGGGAAACTGCTCGACAGGTATCTCACCAGCTGTGAAACGTGAAAAACAAAAAGGGAGGGTGGAGGGAACATTAAGTACTCAAAGAAAAACAGAGGGGAAAGCCGAGGGTATCTTTTTTTTTTTTTTTCGATTCGTATATAGCTGTTGTTTTCAGTATGGCGGCCCATGAGTATTTTCGGTCGCTAAATCGCCGCAAAAGAGAAGGGAAAAAAAAAAGAGGAACGTTTTTGTTTTTTCCTTTACCTGTCAGGGTAAAAAGTAGAAGAAAAGAAAAAAGGCCACTTGCTCCGCCGGCAAGGGCTTGGCGCTCCGCAACACACATGATACAGATAGAATACAAACTGGAAGGGAAAAGCGTAGTGCTTGTGCAGTGAGCAGAGCTCTTTGCCTTCGTTATCCTCCTTACCCCTGGAGACTTGACCTGCACTCCTCCGTAGACCCATGCGCTGCGTGCGCCAAGTGGAGGTGCTGAGTACAGCTTGCCTCCTTTCAACTATCGATGTAGGCTCCCCGCGGAGCTTGTTATTACATGATAATGGAAGGCTGCAGCTGGTGCTCACCAACGTCCTTGTTGGGCAGAACCTTGGTGCCAATCATCACGACGCCATCCTTGACCTCGACATCGTCGCCCAGCACGGAGATGTCCTCAATGTGGCACCAGCTGCCGATGCGGTTGTTCCACCCTATGATGCTGCGCGACACAAACGTGCCGGTGCCTAGCTTCGAGTTTGACAGGATGGCGGAGTTGTTGATGCGGCAGCCGGCGCCAATCACGCAGTTCGCGGCGATGGACGCATTTGGGCCCACCACGGCACCCGCGCCGATGGTGGCGGAGGGGTCGATGATGGCCGACCCAATCACGGTGAAGTGACCGCCCTTGGCGTGCTCCTCGCCCTCCGTGTACACGTCCTCCGTGGCGCGGTCGCCGACCAGCGACGGGATGAACTTGGACATGCCAGAAATGAAGTCCTTCGGCTGGCCAACATCCATCCAGAAGCCATCCAGGTTGAAGGCGTACAGCTGCTTGTCGGAGGCCATGATGGGGAAGATTTCCTTCTCGATAGACGTGCGACGGGGAGGGATGCGGTTCAGGATGCTCTTGTTGAAGATGTAGATGCCGGCGTTGATACGGTCGCCAACGAACGTCTTTGGCTTCTCGACGAAGCGCTCGATCAGCTGGGTCTCCGGCGAGTACACGACGACGCCGTACTTCTCCCACTCGACGACCTTGGTGACCATGATCGAGCCCTCCGCACCGTGTGCCTTGTGGAAGGCAAGAAGCTCCTCCATCGGGAACATGCACGTGACATCCGAGTTGAGCACAAAGAACGGCTTGTCATCTTGCAGAAGGATGTCGCGAGCGAGGCCGAGCGGGCCAGCGGTGCCGAGAGGCTCCTCCTCCACGGAGAATACGAAGGACACACCGAGCTTCTTGGACCACTCGTCCATCTCGGCCTTCATCGCCTCCGGGCGGTAAGCAACAGCCAGAATGACCTCCGTCACACCGACCTTCTTCAGCGCCTCGATCTGGTGAATGATCATCGGCTTGTTGCAGAACGGAACAAGCGGCTTTGGGGCTGTCAGCGTCAGCGGGCGGAGACGCGTGCCAAAGCCACCGACCAGAATCACAGCCCTCATTCCCTTGCCATCATCTGCGGACATGTTTACTTTTGTAGTTGGATTTTTTTTGTTTTTGAAAAGGAAAATACAGAAAACTAGCGGAAAATCAATGATGCACAGCAGCCAAGCGTTTAGAAAAAAAAAAAGAGAGACAATGAGGCTTTTTTTTCTATTTGGTTCGACTGGCGCGTTGGTGAAAGACGAGATTAAATGGCGACGTTAATAACTGAGTTTATGGCGTAAGAAACCAGAAAAGTTGGAAGTGTGTGTTTGTTTGTGTGTGTGCATGCGCAAGCACAAATTTTGTGTTTGATGCAGAGAAAGGTGAAGCGACATAACCACAAGAAAGCAAAAGTTGGGAATGGATTGAGCGGAATACTCGACAGGCATGATCTGTAGAATAGCATTGTGCCATGACATCGCGTTCGAATTGTGCTCCTCGTACGCGTATTGGAGGTAGGTGGAGCAGGAAGGACACCGACAACAAGGCGATAAAGATGGCGATGAAGAACGAACACCGTCATGGAACAAACACGAACAACAAATTAACCAGCGATGCAGCTAAGAGTGGACATTACTGACACGCTTAATGATTGCTTCTTTTCAGTTACCATTATTCGTAAAATGAAAAGAGGTGCGGAGATTGGTTGTCTTTCTTTCAGGGAGATTAAGTTCGTGGAGCGCAGCAGCAGCAGGTATAGAAAGAATGCGTCCTTTCCAAAAAAACAAAAATTAATAACAAGGACCAATTTCGTTTTCGTTTAGTTCTGAACAACGCGACTTGAGGAAGTCGGAGCTGCGCGTAACCATGTAAGCGGTGCTCAATTGGGAAAAAAAAAAAGGGACAGGAGTATTATCGTCTGATGGCTTGTCTACGCTGCGGCAAGCTTCCATGTGTAGAGATGGAATGGCCCATCGGCAAGTAAGCTGCACAGTTCGAAGCCTTCCTGCAGCGGCATCTCTTCCAAGTCCACCTCCATCCGCTCTGAGCGGGCAACACTTCCGCAGAGGAAGACGGCGTCGCGGCTCTTGGCGGGTTCAAACGCGTACCGTGCAGTGGCAAGGCCACTCCTGAGGGCACCACTGAAATAAAATACGTCGCTTCCGATGACGATATCGAACGACACAACATTGCAGGCCTCTTTGATAAGATCCATTTGATCCTCCCTTCCCCACGACAGAGGTGCCACACAGCAGTTACTAAGATTGTTGCGCGTGATAGATTCCAAAGTCATGGCAAGCGAGACAGCGGACGAGTCAGTTAGCACGACGAGCTTGGCGTAGCGCGCTGCTGTGATGCCGACCACGCCCGTTCCGCAGCCCAGCTCGAGAACAGTCCGGCTCGCAAAAAGGTCGCCATGAGCGTTGATCCACTGCTGCAAAGGACCCGCGGCAGGCCAAATATACTGCGGGATGCTGTCTGATTCCAAAAGTGCGCGCAGACTCTCATCGCCTTTCTGGATCGCTTCTGCCGCTACGCCCCTGCGTCGAGTAAATGCCGTAGTATTCGAGGCAGAGCCTGTGTTAGGTAGCTCGACCCACTCAAAGCGATCATCGCGCCGCATTAGTTCTCGCAGCGCATCAATTTGCTCGTATTTCGCGCCAACACCACCAGCGATGATGGAATCGCGTCCGAGGCATGTCGAAACGACTTTGCAAAGCGCCTTGCTCCCCTCGGCAGAGGTGCTGCTACCGCATGAAGAAGCTGACATCTTATATAGACACCGCTTGTGTGCGAGACGGTGGCCTTACAACAGGAGGACAAGTGGTAAGGGGAGAAGAATGCGAAAGTTGTAAAGTTCAGTCTAACCCTTTCCGGTAGGCTGATAGCACTGGTGAGATGCGTTCACCTTAGAGGAGACCATCCCTTTTTTTTTAACGACGGAAACGATGTGAGGAAACGCTGAGGATGCGCAACTACCACGCGCGCAAAGAAGCTCCGCAGCAGCTCCCGTGAGTTGCCTACAGCCCCTGAGTGCAGTAGCGCAACGCGCTTTCCATGCTGAACCACAAAAACAAAACGAATCGGGCAGCACTTTTCTGCCCTTTCTCCTACAACTAAAATAGCGTATTATTGTTGCTGCTTTAAAAATAAAGGAGTTATGAGAAAAAAAAACACAATTTTTTTTTTTCAATCCGAGCACACCGCTAAGCGATGGACGCGTCGCTAGACAACCTTCTCCCCTGCTGCCTCTCTTTTTTTTTCTTCTCAGCTAAGTCGCGGAAAGTTAGCTTCGTTCATCGCAGGAAACTTCTCTGCAGGCGGCTGCATATACGACGTGTCCACGTGGTACGACCCTGCTGCACCTCTGCCGCGGTAGCCGCCATCGCCTCGACCTCTGCCGCGAGGGCCGTCACCGCCGTAGCCTCGGCCACCACCGCCACGACCACCGCCACCTCTGCCACGATCACCACCGCGTCCGCGGCCGCCGCTACGAAACCCACCACGCTGGTTGGCGTTGTGGTTGCTGTTGTTGTGGAAGCCGCCGGAACCGCCACGGCCTTGGCCCTGGTTGTTGGTCCATGGAGGAGGGGCACCGCCTTGACGATCGGATGGGTACTGCGAGGCTCCTGGGGGACTCGAATGCGCCTGGTAGTGCTGGCCGACGTGCAGAGGCTCGAAGCGCGGGGCACCATTGAGGCCGCTGCTTGTCTGGTAGCCCGCCTCCAGACGACGACGGTGTGCCAAAAAGTCCTGCTTAAGCTGCTGCACCTCGCCGCCGAGTAGCGTCACGTTGTCCTCCGACAGGATGACGCAGCCATTGCGCACCTCGGCATCCTTGTGGATCAGGACTTTCTCACCTGGAATGGGAATGCCCCTAAACACGCGAAGCGTCGTCAACTCCAGTGCTGGAATTTCCACGTTTCCGTCTGTCAGCAGCAGTCGCAGAAGACGCTTATCCGAGTTGCGCTGCATTGCTGCATTCAAGATGGCGTCTTCGTCAGCGACATCCGCACACGGTCGCAAAGGCTGCGTCGCGTCCCGCGAAGTGCTTATCTGCAAGACCACCGCATTAGGCAACGTCGCGCTAACTTGTGATGCAATGCCGTATGGTAGCAGGCTTGCGCCGTGAATGTCTCGCAGGTTCTCCCTCAGTGCCCTCTGATACAGCTCGGACGAGGTCAAATTCGGGTTACTTTTTTGGCAGCGCTCAGCGAAATCGGCGGAGAGCGAAAGCGAAAAGTCGCTCTTAACGTCGTCTGCGAGGGACGCCATCTTCAACGGGACCCGCGCAGTCGAAAGCACAACAGCAGCGACCAAACGAAAAACGCAACGACGAGTGTACAATCGAGCCGTTATCCTTGGCAAGACAGGAGAATAGCACCCGTTCAAGACAGTTGTCACCTGCGAATGGTGGTGTGAGAACAAAGGAGGTGAAGAACATATGAGAAATACAAATCAATAAAGGGGCGAATAAGGGGGGAGAAGAAGAAAGAGCGGTGAGCGAGAACAAAACACAGAAGCATGAAAAAGAGCTCCAAAAAGGACACTTCGTTTGTTGAGAAACGCGAAGGCTCAAGTGCCAGACTCCATCGAATATGTTGTCGGTAGCACGGGGGAGCGATACGTTTTCTTCACCGACGTCCACGCTCTTTGCGAGGGATACCACAGATAAATAACACCCAGGTCCTGCACAAAGACACTACAGCCAAAAAGTAATCAGCACATTCTTCCTTTCGCTTGTCGAATCTGAAGGAATATTCCGAAGTGCTTCTCTCGAAGACGCCTCACCACAACTTTGGTTGCCTTTGATTAGTTTACTATTGCTTCGAAATGACAACAACAAAACGAAACAAACCGTAAAGGTAAGACAGAAACCATTTCGTCAATGGCATGTGCGTGTGTACAGTAGAGAAAACAAAAACTCAGAAAACAAAATGAGCTCTTCTTATTCTGAGAAAAACAATGAACAATGCAAAGAACTCGAGCTTTCTGTTTTGAAGCGCGCGTGTGTTTAAGAAACCACAACAAAAGAACAACAGAAAGGAAAAGCAAGAGCCAAAAACAAACAAAAACGGTATCTACAGCACGCTAAAAAAAGCCGATATTGAAAGCGAAGACTGGCCGCAAAGAGATTAAAGAGTAAAGAAGGAGAACGAAAGGAACGATCACTGTGGATGGAAGGCTGACAGAACAGCTGCACCTACTTGATATCCCTACGCTCTACCCTCGGATCAGAACTCATAATACAGCGTGCGTGCGTATGTGCGAGCTTCATACAAGAACAAGCCAGCGTGGTGTTCAAAGAAGCGGACAAAAGAAAAAAAAGATACATATATAAAGGAACCCTCGGATAGGGAAACCACGAGACAAAAAAAAAGCCATCAGACAAGCGATCTGATCGCTTGCTGTCGATCGGCGCTTGCGAAACAGATTGCATGCGTGAGTGCATGTGTGGCCTTGAGATTTAACCGGTAGTCTCTAAAGTCTAATGCATCTGGGCCAGGCGCTCCCGCAAGGTAGCGTATTCGACGGCGAGCTGCTCGCGCTCCATCTCGAGCTGGCTTCGACGCTGGGAGTGCGTCTTGCTGATATCACGCTGCTCCTTGTCTCGCGCGCGGCTTTGTACCTGCGAAGAGACCTGCCTCGACGCGATTGCGCTCTGCAAGATGAGAATCTTCCGCTCCAGCTGCTCGATCTTGGAATCGTGCTCGTCGAGCTGGGCATCGCGCTGAGCGACTGTCTCGCGCGAGAGCTCCAAGGCGGCGCTCAGCTCCTCGAAGCGAGCTAAAGGGACCTCCGCCGCGCCTTCCGGGACGTCCTCCATGGGCTCGTCGTCCTCCACCTCCGCAAAGACCTCCTGCAGAAAAACGTTCACGGACTCCAAGCGAGTCTCCAGCTGGCGCAGGCGAACCTCGAGAGACAGGATCGACTTGGAGTTGCTGACATTCGTCTCGCGCAGCTTGGACAGATTGTTGTGCAGCACTTTCTTGTCGCCCTCCAGCTGGCGAATCGTCTTGTACTTGTCCTCGCCGCTGGCGACAGTAAGAACGCGCTCCGTCCTCTTCTGGATGCGCTCATTGCTCTTCACCTGCTCCACCAGTTCCTTGTGGATGGTGTCCAACTGACGCAGCTCGTCCTCGGCCTCTGCAAAACGCTCGTCCAGCTCGTCTGCCGCCTCCGTCTTGTCCTGCAACTCCTCTGCCTGGCGCGCAAGTCGCTCCGTCAGCTCCGTCAGCGTGCGGCGCTCAGTCGTCAAGGCAGTGAGGTGCATCTTCTTCTCCCGGTACTGGCTCTCCATCGCAGACTCGGTGCGCGCGGAGTTGCGGTCCACATCCCACCCGGTTGAGCGCTTCGCCTCTGCCAGCTGGTTTTCCGTCTGCTCTAAGGACCGCTCCACCTCTTCCATCTGGCGAGAGGTGATGTCCGCGACCTGCTGCAGCTCCGCTGTCTTGCGGTTCTCCAGCTTCAACGCGTCATCCAGCTCCTTCAGCTCCACCAAAGACTCGGGTGAAATCTTCAGCCCGCTCACCGTGCCCTCGCTCTGCTGCCGCTCCTTCTTGTGGATAATCATCTCATTCACCGTGCGCATCTCCTTCAGCAGTGCCTGCTCCTCCTTTGCCCGCTGCAGCTCAGCCTCCTTGCGTGACACCTGCAGTTCTAACGTGCGAGCCTCACTACGGCGCCGGTCCAGCTCGCTGGCGATGGAGTGCTGCGACTCCTCACGTGGCACCATGGCACCTTCGTCGGACATCTGCAAAATAGCGATGTATCTATAAAAAAAAAAAGGATAGAAGAGGAAAACCCAGACAATTGACCTGTATCAACTGAATGGACGTAAGAGGAAGCAAGTGAGGGTAGGCAGAAAAGCACACGTTTTTTTTTTTTGATTGTTAGTCGTGGAAGAATTTCATTCAAAGGGTGGAAGAAAACAGAAGAGAAGGGGAGTAGGGAGTTGAACGATGAAAAAACATAAAGCAGGTGTTATGCGATATTATAATATAGGCATCTTTGTTTTTACACCGACTTCGCCCATTTCAAAGAAGGACAAAGCGCGAGATGTGTGTTTGCTTCCATAGAAAGAGCAAAAGTGGAAACGGTGCATAGCCGTTGGCGAGGCTCTCACTCAGCAGCAACACGAAAAAAGACAGCAACACCTCGTAGCACAAGCTCGACATTTGCACGTTTTTTTTCTGGAGAAAACAGAAGCTGTGATAGTCACGTTGTGGGATACAAAACAACGTTAGAGAGTCTTTCGCACTTGGACGCTACATAATTTGATGAGTTTGTTTGGCACGTACAATTGGTGCTCTGTGGAAAAGTAGATCATGATAAAACCCCTCAAAAGATGTGGCAAATGACATGCATCGCAAATCAGCACAGCAACAAGAAAAAAAAAGAAAATACGATCGCAATGCTCAACTCGCAAACCCGCGCAGCTGCTTTCCTCCTGAAACGCAGTGAATCGCCAAGCCCCGTTCTAGTAGTCAGGGTACGGGTTGGCAGACATCGTGCCCTGCTGTTGCATCACCCGCACCCTCTCCATGCCCTCCTCCTCTGTCTGAGTCGAGATTGAGAATGCCTTGACGACAGATTCCTTCAAGACCTTCGAGAGTGCCATTTGAGTGAGGCCCAGCCCGTCGCCGCGGCACAGATCCAACTCCGGCCGGTAGCCATGAATGTCGATCCCCGCCACCTTCGGTCCGCGAATGCTCGTCATGATGTGGAGGAGATCCCGTGTGGTGAGGCCGCCCGCCACAGGCGAGTCCACCCCTGGTGCAAACGCAGGATCGAGGACATCAGCATCAATGCTGATGAAGACCGGGAAATCGTTGCGGATGTCGCGGATGCAAAAGAGCCCCTTCGCGTAGATGGCTTGAAGATCCATGTACATGGCCTTGTGCTGCTTCCGCACCTTCCGGTCATCGGACGAAACGCAGCGGTTGCCAATCTCAATGACGCCCTTCAACAAATTCTTTTCCAAGAGCACACGAATCGGCTTGTCTGGGGTGTTCAGTGACGGCCTTGCGGAGAAGTGAACAAGGACGACGTCCTCCGTTGGGAAGAGCCTCTTGTAGGACTCGACCATTGCCAATGTAGCCGATCCGTCTCCGCCTGCGCTAATGGGAATGTAGCCCTTTTCTAGCAAGTCAGTGGTGGCCTCTGTGGTGGCCAAATACCAATCGTCCCTGGTAGCCTCCGCGTCTTTGACACCCTCGTCGAGCATGTCACCGCATTTGATGACGGGAAGAAAGACGACAGTCTCAGGGGGACACTCCACAGGCCCCGGTTCGTGGAACGTTAGCTCGGCGTACATATCGCAATCGCATGAGCTCTTGTAGAAGCTATCCAGCAGTTTTGTGCCGCTGGCACACGCGCCGCCGTTATAGCCCATCAGTGCAACTGGCCCCAACCGCCTCGCCCAGTCACCCGATCGAGGAGGGATGGCCTTCACGCGGGAGAGAAACTTGGTGAACATGGCACTGATAGAAAGGGAAGTAAAAAAAAAGTCCCTTAATAAGGATAAAAGACGATTGTCACGCTAATTGCGAAGACGAATGGAGAAGTGCGGAAGTGTGCGTCGCGTGATACACCGGCTCTGCCTCTCGTTTGCGAAAAAGGTTTCGGCGCGCAAAGCCCGAAGAATGCTTATGGCCTCGTATTTCTCGGTTCGCTAAGTTCTGCTGCGTTTTATTTTTCTGTACTGCGATGTCTCACGAGAGTAGCTGACTGTAGAAGCAAGGCACAAAAAAAGAGTGTTAAAAAAAGAAGTTGTAAGGTGAGTGCAAAGGAGTTGACATAGTCCAACCCACAACAAAAAGCAGAAGCGCTCGTTGGTGGGGGAGAGCAGTTTTCTTTTGCAATGAGTGGTGAGAAGCCACAGAAGGATGCAAAAGACAATGTGTGGGTGTATGGTACTGCACAAAAAAAGAAAAAACGGAGCCACGTACACGTTTTCTCGCAGGCACGGACCTCTCTTCAAAAGACATGTAATACTAGCCTCTCGCACTGCCTCGCGCCGAGGCGAAATGAGGAAAGCAAAACCAGGTAATCGGAATACCCTTCAAGGATAGAGTACAGAATACTATTTTAATTTGTTGAAACTATTTCGGTTGATACGAAAAGAGCAGCTGGTAACTTAAACCTCATACACTAATTGCAACCAGGATAGTGGACGCAACCGTATTAAACCGAAAAAAGACTGCCTTCTCGAAAAGTAGATGTTGGTCAAAGTATTTCAGTGTGTGTCTGTCTGTGAATAATGAAGGGCTTTGCTTGTTTTCTTCTCCCCTTCTAAAGCGGCAGTATTGGTCACTTCTTTGAAAGAACGAGATTCAGCTTTTCCCACCGCTGCGCGTCTGCTTCTGCTGCGCCATTGCGGGAGACCTCGCGTGTTCGAGAGTGTGGAAGCTGCGCGGTATCGAATGAATCGTGCTGTGCGGGCATCACAGGCACCATCCTCCCACTCAGGGCGTGGTAGTGACGCTGCTTGTACTTCTCCGCCTTACGAGACTGTCGCAGGAGACGGTGCGCGGCGCCCTTCTCACGCTGCCCAGCCTGCCACTCCAGAAAAGCCTCCCGACGGGCAATGCGTCGCAGGCGCTGTTCCTGCAACATGCCGAGAACCGCCTCTTTTTCCTGGACAAAGTGCTCCACGTGTGCGGTGCTCGAAGGAGCCAACCCGCTTTCTCGCGCCAGCTCTTCCATGTCCACATCGTCGGCAGCCATTCCCGCTTTAACCTTGGCCTTTGCCATTTTTTCAAGAATGGTTTTGCTTTTCACATCCTTGAACTGGTACCACAGTGCTCGGGTTCCACAACGCAACATTGCATACACAAATAAAATTGATGAATCGCTTTTTAGTATTGTTTCGTTCGCTCTCCGATACGCAATACGCAAAGTAAGGAAACTCTCAGCAACACGCAATAGGACGCTTAGATATCAAAAAGTAGCAGTACTATGCCACGAGTACTGGACGCGCTAGAAAGTGGAGACGTTGGGAAGAGAGGGTGTGCATCTCGGAAGAAAGTGGGAGGTGGTCCGCGCAATTAAGCAGGAATTGGGCGTTTCATAAAACACTTAGGTCCTTCTACTCCACATTCGGAGGGCTGCTGCTGGAGTTTCGCACCACCAGAAGACTAAATCCACGCACCCTCGAGCGTCGCTCATCTTTGACTGCGTGCCACGACAAGCAACACTCGCCAGAGAACAAGTGGCTTGGCTGTTATGTCCGTTCGCATCTTTGTTACATTACTTTGTTTTTTTATTGTATCAGTTCTTCTCTTAGTAATAACATTAAATGCGGCTTAGGTAGTGCCAAAGTGATAGATGTACTCTCCATTAAAAGGCTATTAAACGCACTTAAACAACCAAAAAAAAAACGCCCATTATGCGCTTCCGTCAGCCTTGGAGCGCAGGGCCGCCAGCTTGGCCTTTTTCGCACGGAGACGAGCCATGCGCTCCTCATCCACGTCCTCGCTGCGCTCACGCTTCTTCTCCTCGGTCGCCGGGGGCGTAGCGAGCTTCTTCGGCGCCACCACCTTCGCCGCCGCCGTTGCGTTGGGAACGACCTCGGGCATCTTCGCCGCCGCCTTAGCAGGTGAGGCCGCCTTCGGCTTCTCTGCTGCCATCTTGGCGGGCTGCGCATCCTTCGGCTTCTCAGCAGCAGCCTTGGCGGGCTTGGTCTCCGTCGGCTTCTCAGCAACAACCTCACCGCAGTCCGAGATGGTGATACGCCCGCGCGTCTTGCCAGAAGACGAGCCGAGGCGCTCGACCTTCTTGACCAGGTCTAAGCCCTCAGTGACGCGACCAAAGACGACGTGCTTGCCGTCCAGCCACGGGGTGGCGGTGGTGCAGATGAAGAACTGCGACCCGTTTGTGTTGGGTCCAGCATTCGCCATCGACAGGCAGCCCAGCCCGGTGTGCTTTCCAGCCTTGCCAGAAAACGATTCATCGCGGAACGTCGTGCCGTAGATGGACTCACCTCCGGTGCCGTTTCCGCGCGTAAAGTCGCCGCCCTGCAGCATGAAGTTGGGGATGACGCGGTGGAAGACGCTGTTCTTGTAGTGCAGAGGCTTGCCGCTGCGTCCCTTGCCCTTCTCGCCCGTGCAGAGCGCGCGGAAGTTCTCGGCCGTTTTGGGAACCGTGTCGGCATAAAGCTCCATCACCAGGCGACCCGCAGACTTCCCGTCAATGCTGATCTCGAAGAATACCTTGGGGTTGGTGTTCTTGCTCACCGCAATACCGGGACGCTGGGCCGCCTTCGGGGGAACGCTCACGCGCGACATTTTCTGGGAAATAAAAAGAGGTTGATGTGCTGATGTGTCAGCAAGGAGAGTATCTACTATGGACGCTTACAGAGTCTTTTTATTGCCGTTGTTGTTGTTGGTGTTGAGGGGGAACTAAAAAAGAAAGGAGCAGTAATAAAAATCAAGCGAGCGATGAGAAGGAATAAATCAAAGAGGACCTACTTTCATCATTATGAAGCGCAGCGCCTGAAAGACACCAGAACATGAGGTGCACAAGCAACAAGATCGTTGGAGCAAGTACCGTTGCATCTTTTGTCAAAAGATAAAAATGAGGTGTGCAATCTACTGATGCAATAGGTTGCAGTACTGCCGCTCGAAACTTCAAACGCGCCATGCACATTCGCAACATCACGTGTTGTCAAGAACGAGAGAAGGAGCAGACAAAAAAAAACATGCATTTTAATATCTGCGTTTGTGGTCAGCGGAGTGAGATCCACAAGAATATGTAATAGAGCGAAAAGAAAAACAGAGAATAAGAGGAGCGCATCGCAAAGAAATAGTTAGAAGAACGCTCACGCAAGCTTTTTCCTTACTCGACAACTCACCTGCTGCATCGCTGCTTGAGGTAGTATGCGCGTTTCGCCAAGCACTTTGTTTTTGCCTCTTTTTAAGGTCGCCTTGGATGACACACAAATATATATATTAAGGCACGGTTCAAGAGAGAGAAAAAACTTAAGCAAAAGAAGCCACGGTTTGGGACACTACTGGATCTTGTTGAAGAAATCCGCCGCCTTCTTAGGGTCCATGGTGGGCTGACCCGGCTTCCATCCGCACGGAATCACATCGCCGTTTTCGTCGGCGTACTGGAATGCCTCAACGACGCGGAGAGCCTCGTCGACGCTGCGGCCAACAGGGAGGTCGTTGATGGTGGAGTGACGCAGCACGCCATTCTTGTCGATCACAAACAGGCCGCGGAGGGCAACGCCCATGTCCTCAATGAGAACGCCGTAGTCCCGCGCAATCTCCATGGACTTGTCTGCGAGCACCGGAATCTTCATCTCACCAAGGCCGCCCTTGTTCCTCGGGGTGTTCACCCAAGCCAGGTGCGAGAACTCTGAATCGCACGACACAGCAACCACCTGCGTGTTCAGCTTCTCAAACTCGGCGTTGCGATCCGAGAACGCCGTGATCTCCGTCGGGCAGACAAACGTGAAATCCATGGGATAGAAAAACAGCACGATATACTTGCCCTTGTAGTCATTGCTGTTGATCTCCTTGATAGCGCCGTCCACCACCGCCTTGCCAGCGAACTGCGGTGCCGGCTCCCGAATGGTCGCGGTGCGGTACATCTGATAATCCAGATTCAGCAGCGGCGCCGTGGTCGCGAGTGCGCGGCACTGGGCGTGCTTCTGAAGGGAGGTGGCTGCGAAGCGACGGAACATTTTTCCTGGGTTTTTTTAGTAGTAGTAGTAGTAGTAGTAGTAGTACGTTCTTGAGATCGATATTCTGAAGTGGCAGAATTGACCGAACGATGATAGAGCAGTGAAAAGAGAGAAAAGAACAGCTTTGTGTCAAGTGAAGGAAAAACGAAAGGGGACTAGATTGGAGATTAGCATGGCCAACTAACGCGAGCACCCCCAATAAGTGGGGCTACAGCGACTTTATCAAAGTAAGATGAAACCTATTCCGCAACGCGAGTTCCCTTGTTGCGACAAAAGACACCGTCGCTGCCCAATGGCTGAGATGAAAGTAGGCACCAAGGATACGAGTTGGCATATTCGCATGAAAAGGCGAAATCACTACCGCAAGCGGGAAATTAAAAATAAACTCGTTCGGCGCGAATTCCGAATTGCGCAACACCCATTCCGCTTTGTCTCCGCAAAAATACGTGCGATGTTGCATGCTTTTTTTTTGTGAGCTTGCCATCTGCAAGCTTTGGGGTGCAAACACAAACGTGTAGCTTTCTTGAGTGTGTAAAGTCTTCTTTTCGTCGTAACTTAAACGAGGCACTTAACACGATTTAATGAAAACATCATTAGAGGCTGCAATACGGTGCAGCTTCACGCTCGCACGCCCACCTGCTGACACACTAAGCGAGTCCTTTAAAAGAACGCTTTTTTGAAAAAGCAAGTCAAACTTCAGCTTGCATGATGACTTACTCCGAGTTCACGATCAGGTCCATGATACCCATCGTTCTCTCCATCCGCTGCATCACCGCAAGCGACGCTCCAATCTTCTTTTGCGCGTTGAGCATCTCGCGGTGAAAAAAGACACTCTTCCCTACGGACGGACTGTAGATCTCGAACACCGTCTCGAAAACGACGAGCATCGTGTCGGTGAACTGCGGCTTGTCCGCGTACTCCGTAGCGAAGCGGAGAACCCGCACGATGGTGCGGTCATTCTGGTTGTTCAGCGCGACATGAAGAGCACCGCGCCTCACCAACTCCTCAAACGTTGAAACAAGAACATCGGGGTGACGAGAGTACAGCGCAGTCTTGAGGGCCTTGCTATACTGGTAGCTGCGAAGCTGAAACTGCACCTCGCTCATCTTGTCCTGGAGCACTTTCTCCTTCGACTTTACCGTTGTGTTCTCCAACGCAAACTCGGCGGGCATGTGATCCTCCTCCTCCTTCTCCTTCTCCGTTTCTTTGAATCGGAAAACGCTCAGCTCGCCGGTTGCACTACCCACAGCGTATTCCGTTGAAAGCGGGTGTACAGCTAAGGACGTCACGGCGTTTTCGAAGCGCTTACTCGAGATGCAGCGCAGCTCGCTCCCGTCGAGAGAGAACATCTTCACGCGGCAATCTAGCGACCCGGTGAGCAGACTGCGGAACTTGGAAGAGTACGCGAGCGCAACAACAGATTTAGTGTGGAAGGAGCCTTCAAACAGCGGCGTGGTAAGACCCTTTCTAGGATCAAAGAGCGTCACACGGTCACCAGCGCCGACTGCGACAATGTCCGCGTCGGGGACATAGCACATGGTCTCCACCGCTTGTGAGATGACGTGTCCTGATGACTGCAGTGGGGCGTCTAGCCCAGCCCGCGGATCCCACAAGTTCACCACATGGTCATACGAGCCACTGAGAAAGGAGCCGCCGGTGTAGGGTTCCAATGTCCGAACGTAATCGGTGTGGGTGCGCGCAGTGCCAAGGTCATCGTCGCTCATGAGATCCCACAACTTAATGGTTGTGTCATCGCTAGCAGAGACGAAGTTGTGCTTTCCGAGGAAGATTGCGGACCGCACATCACGGGAGTGGCCAAGGAACTGCCGCTCGAAGGCGGTCTCGGCCGATTTCACAAACACGCGTTGATCCACGGCTTGGATGTACAACTTGTCGTCCTCGCGAAACCGAATCGAGTAGTTCTTGCGCTCCGTCTGCTCATTCACAACAACGCCCTCCGTTTGTGGGACACGCAGAACGGCAACTTGATTGGTAGATGTAGCGCCGAGCAATGCCCCAGAATGATTGTAACGCAGGCTAGTGATCTGACCGAACAAGGTCTGCTCGTAGCAGACGTGCACCGTATTCCATGCCACAGAGGTATCCTTGGCGGTAGGGACGGGAACCTTCCGCAAAGGCAGTGCCCAATCGAAACTCATTATGCCAGCTAGCGTAAAAAAAGAGGTTTGCGATCTTCTGAGAAAATTTTTAGACGAAGAGTTTTTTTTTTTTGAAACAAATTGTGAATGGGTCAGAATTGAACAAAAGAATAAGGCAGTGGGAAGAGCGCTGAAAGAGGTGAGAGCATTGTGGCAATAAATCAAAGAATGTTGCCGTAAACTAGCGATTACATTAAAATAAAGCATAGGACTCGCTGGAAGTGAAAAGGCCTTTTTCTTCCGAGAAATGACCGACCGCCATCAGAGCCTTTTTATTTTAACTACTGAATATCAGTCATCAAAAAAAAAGGCATGCATAGCGCTCAGAATAAAATAAAGAAAGAAAAGGGAGCCGTAGTTCTCGCATGGAGCTTCAGCTTTTTTGTGAATAAGTGCATTTACATATCCATTTATTTATATTTTCTCTTATGTGTTCAGCAGTAGCTACAGAGGAACCAGCTGGGTGCATGTCAATTTCTCCATCACCACAGCAGTGTCTATTTCTCTCACATCGAAAAAAGTCACCCCGTCTTGCACAAACCGTCGAGTAACCACACCTTGAACAACCGGTGTGCGGCCTCTGTCGGCACCCGGGTGCCATTGTGCTGCCACCACAACAACATCACCAATATCCACAGAATTGTAAAGAATAGCAATTTGGTCTGCGCAGGAGTCATCAGCGAACGGCTCTTGCAAGGTTAGTCGTCTTCCGTCACTGGCGCACGTTAAAACGACACAGCGGCGCAGAAGTTCTTCGCATTCCGAATTCAGGCAGAGCACTCGCGCCACAGACGCAAGAAGTGCGCCTTTCGTGGTCCCTTCCGCTGAGAGCGGAACAACACACGGAACATGGCCGACGAATAGTTCGCCATCATTATTGCACGTAAAAATATTGACCACGATCCACCGTGTTGTGTGCAACACGGACTTTGGGAGTCCATCGAATCGCTGACAGAAGACTGTGTTGGGAACCCGATCGCCAGCGGAGAGCACCTTCGAGACACGCAAGAAAACGTTATCACCAGAAGACGCGGTAGCTAACTCAAAGCCGACGAAAAAAGCATTTCTCAAACCCTCACCGAGACACAGCGAGTTCGAGAGCTCACCCATAACGGCATCGCGCGGAAGCGACGCACGAAACACACGTGTGCACCCTGCCGCAAAGTCGAGAAGCTTGACAACGGCATTTCTCTCAGCGATTGTATTCTCATTAATATGTCCAATTTCCGAGGGGCAGCTGCTAGCACCCACGCTCGAGCTCACGTCGTGACAGCAGCTAATGGTCCCTGGTGTGAGAAAGGCAAAGGTAACCAGAATGTCACACATTACTGTCGCCTTGCATTTTAATTTCGTAAATAACTTTTCTTTAAATAAATTGGCAGATGTTGTCGGACAGTGATGCTTGCACCACGTAAAATCCAGAAAGAAAGAAAGAGATGTGAGAGAAGAGAAAAAGAGAATAAGGTACGTTGCTCAAACTTAAATTAACATAATTCTATAATACATTTACAAATTTCTCGTAAACTTTTGTAAAATATTATTTTGACCAAACCTTTTCAGGAAAGACTTACCCTAAATCGCCCCCGAAACCCATTGAGATACGGAACTTCTTGTTGAAGTACAAAAGAGACACGTTTTCTCTTGAGGGAAGAAAAGATGGGGCTTCTCTAAGAGCCGGCCCTTAGCGATTAAAAGGAGATCATATATAAATGTTTATATAAATATTTGTGTCTCCTGAGCGAAAGCGAGGTGCACCAATGAAAGGCCATACCTATCAAAATGATCAGGCCGACACAATGGAAGAAGTTTTTTGTTTGTTTTATTGGAAATAGATCAGTCGACAAACATAAATGGAAACCACGAACAAACATCACAATCACGGTTTGGTGATTATTCTTGGAATTACAATAAAAATAAAGTTCTGTTTGAAAGAAAAAAAAGACACGTAAAAATGTCTTTATAGAGAGAGAAAGAGGGTGTCTAGGTGGGAGAATAAAGCTGCGCTGCTACTTATTGACGCTTCATCTCATCCCATCGGCTCTTCACCTCTTGGTTGTTTGTTGCCTGGAATAGCTGATCGAGCTCTGACTGCAGCCCGTCAGCAATGAAAATCTCCTTATTCTCCTTCGCAGCGCGTCCTACCAGTTGTTGAAGCGTTAACGCAAAATTCTTCATGGCATCGCCCGACGCGGGGTTCGACTTATCCTTCAGCTTGTGGAGCATTGTAGATATAAATGTGCGGACATTTATCTGCTGAAGGATGGACGAAGCGTGCAGCAAAATGGTTTGCATGTTGTCATCTGGAATATTGGCTTTCAGCAAAAACTGCACAAAAGCCCCGGCGGAGTTTGACGGTATTTTTAACAGAATAGACGCACAAACCTCGGGGTTGTGTGAGCCTAATTCACTTAACAGTTGCGGAGATACACCCAAACGAGACACCAGCGTCTCGTTCAGCAGCGCGAGGAGCGTCTGCGCATCCTCTTTGGGGAGCTTTGCTTTCCGAGCCTCTCCGAGCAGCCGTTTTGCCCGACTCCAGTTTTCGCTTCGGGGCGTATTGTCGAACAGAAGCATCGCCGACTTGCTCGGAAGCAAGTACTGCAGCTCACCTTCCTGCACCGGCAGCACTGGTAGCTTTGCTGTCATGCAAGGCAGAAGCAAGGCCGATTCCTTGTTTGGCTGCCCATCAAACACGGCGGCCGTTTCGTAAATGGAACCGCACTGCTGTTTTCCGTGCTCTGCGACCCAGCAGTGTTCGATATCGGCCATTGGCTCCTTGACTTTAATGCTTGCCTTTTCCCACGCGTTGAGCGCCTCGTCAATCGCGTCCTGCCTTTTCGAGGCGTACGACACCGTCTTTTCATCGTCACCAACGGCGTCGCCTAGTAGCTGAAAAGCGAACACCTTTGCGGCGCAATGGATGCGGAAAATTTCGGCTCTAGTGGCCTCCAAACTCTTCTTGCTCTCCTTCGACTCTTTCGACGTGTACTTAATCTGCTCTACAACAAACATGTCGCGCCGAATTGCGCGCTCTAACTCAATGAGAATGTCGTAGAAGGTGGATTTTGCAGCGACGCTGTCATGCTTCCGCATGCAGTCGACTATGAATAGGGCATTGATGAGCCCGGTGCCTTCCGATGAGGCTACCAGTTGTTTGCATACTTGCCCGATCTCATAAGATGCGGCGGTGTAGCGAGACGGTTGGAATGCTTCCTTGAATTTCTGGGAGAGTGACCCGAACGACGCGTTGCTGTCGAACAGCGCATCCATCATCCGCGATCGCTCCCCTGCGCTCAAATACTCTACTGGCATTTTCTTATCTCTAGTGCGATAGAAAAACGAGCTTCAGCTTTTACTTCAATTTAGCCCACAGCTTCCTTCCCGTTGCTCTTTCCAGAATGTTCCCTGTGTGTGTGTTAGAGTTCGCGATGCTGCTTTAAATCTCGCAAGCAAAAAATGACGATTCGTGGAACGACAGTACCTAAAAACAAACAAAAAAAGGCCCTCGTGGGAAAAAAGGACTGCTCGATTATCGCCGCAGATGTTAGAGAGCAAATACTATTTTTCGGGGTGTGGGCTATGTAATAGTGCAATGCTTCTGCAGGATATACCAGTAGAGCTTACTTGACAACGATCGTTCTCACTGAAAAAATCTTTTGTAGCTGTAGTAGAGTACATGATGAGTAGGTGAAATAATTGTTCACGTCCCATTGCGGTGAAATGTAGATGGAAAGACGATAAGGTGCCAAGTGGAGATATTCATGCATTTTCGAGAACGTGTTGCAGTCTGTTTTCATTTTTATTATTTCGTCAAGTAGCGAAACTTTTTTAATTAGCAATCGAAAAATGAAAAGATCGAATTCCATTCATGTGATCGTCTTCAGCAGGAAGCACATGGTGACATGCAGCAGCAACAAACAGTATGTCTTGCTGGTTTGCTTTTTCATTGGTAACGGTAACATCGAAGGGAAATAGAAGCCTGACTGTCGGTCACAGTACATTCTATGTCAATTTAATAGCTTTCGCAAAAAACGATCAGCAGATTCCGTTTGAAGAGGGCACCATAGAGATAGCGCCCAGAAAGGAAGGCGATTTACATCGCTCATTAGCAGAGAGAGCTAGCAAACATGATGTATTGTAACAAGCTTTCTTTAAGTGCTTTTGTACTTTTTAAAACAATTTTTCGAGTACTTAAGAAGCAATATTCTGTGGTATGAAACAATAATTAATAGTCGCCGTTTTGAAAACCGGGGAAAAAACATGTCACCATAACTTTAATAACTTTGCATTGCTAGATATGTGACAATTACTGGCGAAAGAGCAGATTTCGTCGCCCAACGTGCTTAGTGATACGCGTGGTGCCAGTCTACTTGCTTGTGCACACTTGAAAAGCATACATGACGGGGAATGCTCGCATTAAAGCAAAAATAATGCTGCTTCTCAACAGCATCGAATACGCGTAAGCAAAAACTAGGGAACATAAACTGGACTGTAAAGAGTTTTACTTTCTTAAAAGATACAGAGAGAGTAATTAATGCATAAAAGCTTTCGTACAATTCTAATTAGGCAGAGAACGAAATGCTTTAAGGGCTGCAATCTTAAAAAAAGTGCGCAACATCTACTATCGCTGTGCTTGATGGTCTTGCGGATGTGAGCAACCCAGTGCGATGGTGGCAACGCTCATAGTTCGCCATGAAGAAAGAGTGTCTGGTCTTTTGCCTCTGCAGTCCACCTTCAATAGACCCTTCTACCAGATTCATCAAATAAGTACCTCCAATTAGTGAAGTGTTTGCGTTGTAAACGATCGGCGTGGCGCATCAGGTTGAGGGGGGGGGGGGGTTCAATGCTACTAGCCCTTTCGAGGGCAACGGCCTTTGACTCACTCGAGGCGAGGCTAGTAATAAAACCGGTGGCTCTGAGATTAGTCTCGTTTTTCAGGACGAGGTGATCCCGCAGCAGCAGCAGGGAACCGATTGGGCGGCCGCGATGAACAGGAGCGACAGCCCGGGTCATGTCCCATACCCGCGATTCCAATACCTGCGCACGTACTCTGCATACGACACGCGTCGCCCTCGAGTGCGTGCCAGGTTCGGGACGCCAGTGCTCATGCACAGGGCTCCGCCAAAGCTTCCGCAGAAGTGCCCGGCAGCACCTACTAGCGAGGATCGGCAGCGGGACCTGTGGGGCACGTACTGGTATGCTCTTGCCATTCCGTGGCGCTCTCTTGAGGAGATCAAGAGGAAGGCCACGTATGCGGCGATGGAGAGGTACGTGGCTGATGGGATGCGCAGCAGGCACGAGGCGGTGAACCACGCTGTGGCGTGCTACATCTACCGGTGCACCTGGGGTGCGACGGTCTCGTCGCTGAACCGGAGCCTCTATCAGGCACAGCGTTTCTCTCACACCGATACGAAAAAAGACGTGGATCAGCAAGAGGCTCTTTCACGTAAACTCAACGGTGCGGAGGATGGTGGTGTCGAGGGGTACCGGTTCGCTGGTGGCGCGGGTGATCCCGATGCGGCGAAGGAGTCAGAAAGGGCACACGGTGAGGACAGCAGTCGCATGTTCGAAGTCGTGGAGAGCCTGATGGCCGCATACGGGTACGAGCCGGATGGGGTGGCGCGGCACGAGAGCGGCACTGGACGAGGTGCTGGTGCGGACGGTGAGCCGCTGACAGCCCATCAGCTGGTCAGTGTGCTTGCGAATGGCCAGCTCACTCGTGGTCCGGAGGCGCTGCTCAACAAGCAGTTCGACCAGGCCGTTGGTGCGGTGGACTTCCGCTTCCTCAGGCACGTGCTGAAGAGGATCCTCGTGACGCGGGTCGGCCCGGGCCGCCTGGATGTGGTGGTCCGGGGCATCAACCCGGCGATGCGTCTGTTTGTGTTGCCGGCCGCTGCGGAGGCGATGGCGGCCCATGCGTCCCAAAACGTGCGTACCATCGATCGCGCCACTTTGACGCGGATCGGTGATGAGGGCACACTCCAGGTTCGTCGGCGAATGGAGCCGTTCACCAGCGTCGAGCAGCACGAGCACTTCGGCGACCTGAAGGACGCGCAGAAGGTCTTCGTGAAGGCCCTCTTTGATGCCGTGGTGGCTGCCGATGTTGGGCGGATAGCTCCTTTTCCTGCTGCTGTTGGTGGGAGGGGTCGTGGTGGGCGATCGGGTCGGAGAGCAGCCGGTGCTGCGCAGCAGCGGGTGCGACCGCAAGAAGCGGAGGAGTCGGTGGAGGGTCCGGCGACGAACATCTTCTGGCTGGAGGGTGCCGGCGGGTGTGGTAAGACGTACTGCACCCGAATCCTCGTCGACTGTGTGCGCCGATACGTGGCGAGCTTGCCGGAGAAAGAGGCGAACCAGAAGGAGCGTGCGGATCAGTCGGTGCTGATGTGCGCCTTTCAGGGAAACGCTGCCTCAAATCTGGCTGCCGGAGCCTGCACCATCCATCGCGGGATGGGTCTGCAGTACGGCGGTGCCGAGGCCATGTCTGCCGAGCGTCGTGCTGCGGCTGGGCTGGATGGGGTCATGGTCGCTGCAGGCGGTGGCGACTCCACGCTTGCGAAGTTGCATCCTGCTGGTCATCTCCGACTTCTTGTGGTGGAGGAGATCAGCATGGTGTCGGCCGAGATGTTTGGCGACATCGAGGGTGTGACGCGCAGCCGGACCCAGCTTGCCGCTGAAGGCCCTGAGGTGGATGGTGACGGTGTGTCTCGGGACTGGTACGAGAAGCGTGCTGCACAGCCATTTGGCGGAGTCATCGTGCTGTGTCTCGGTGACTTCTACCAGCTTCCGCCTGTCCAGGGCACCTCCATCGCAGCAGCTGCCATGGTGCCGACGAATTCGGCACGAACTCTCACGCGGAGAGGCACGGCGGCGAGGGACGCGGATTCGTCGCCATTTCGCGAGCCCCGGGAGCGAGCTGCTCGGCGTTGTGGTGCTGTCTGGCGCTATGCCCGGCGATACCGGCTGGTGGAGCTCATGCGCGCAAGCGCCTGCACTGTTCAGATGGAGCGGCTGAAGCAGATGCGTGAGCGCTGTGACTTCANCTTCGGCAGCTGGTGTGTGCTGCCGCGGCGGTTACCAGGCAGGCGGTCCAGCAGGCAGATGAGGCTGCGCTGCAGGAGATCGTGACTCGCGGGACCACGCTGGCATCGATGGCCAGCATGTTGCGCGAGTTGCCTGTGAACGCCGCGACGGTGACCCTGGGGGGCTGCTACTCCTTCGATCGGGGGGTGGTGCGAAGATGGGTTGAGCGCACCATGGAGGGGGAGCGACTAGCGCAGTCCTCGCGTCGTGCTTTCGTTTCTCGCACCTCTCGAGCGACGCGGTGGCGGATGGAGAGGGCCGCCAGGGCCGCACGCAACGCCGCGAGTGTGATCACTACCCGTGCCGCTGCACAGCACGACCCCGCAGATGACCAAGGGTCTGCCGAGGCGCAAGCCGAGGCAGTAGAGGAGGATGTGGTGGAGGACGAGCGTGCCGAGGAGGAGCATTTTGTTGATGAGGATGAGTATGATGAGGATGACGATGTGGAGGAGGAGGAGGCCGAGGGTGCCGGGGAGGAGTCCGAGGAGGAGTCCGAGGTGGAGTCCGACGACGGCGAGGATGAGGAGTCCGATTCGGAGGGTGACGGGGACGAAAGGGAGGCAAAGGAGAACGAAGAGGAGGAGGCGGGTGTCCGCGCGGAAGAGGGTGTCTCACATGGGTTTCATGGCAGTGTGGAGGAGCAGTCTTCACAAGACAGCTCTGACAGCTTTATTGCCTTGCGAGACCTTGACCGAGCGCCATCTGGTGCCTCCGGATTCGGTGGTGCTGGGGATCCCTTCTCTCGCGTCACTCAGCCAGTACTGATTCTTGACGATTGCGATGAGGAGAATCCCTTGTCGCATGTCACTCGGTCAGTGCCATCGCCACCTTCGTGTCCGCCACCTTCGTGTCCGCCACCTCTTGCTGACAAGGACGAAGGGGATGGTTCTTTGCTGTATGTCGCTCCTCCGTCGCCGCTGCTGCCTCCGGTTGCAACGCCGAAGGCTGGTGCTCATGAGCTCCCCGTCACCGAGCCACCTCGCAGATTACGTTTGAAGTCGGCACTCCCTGACGACGCAGGCGAGAGCGAGGCCTTGTTGCTTCGTGTCCCTCGGCAGCCATCATCATCATCATCGAAGGTCTCGTCGTCATCATCGTCATCGCCATCACAGGCGGCTTTGCCATCACAGGCGCCATCACCATTACCATCACAGGCGCCATCACAATCACAAGCGCCATTATCATCATCACAACCATCACAACCACAATCATATCACTCACAATCACAACCACAACCATCACCATCATCACCATCATCAACACAATCACAATAATCATCATCATCATCACTATCATTGGGGCTACCGCCGCCGCCGGCTTTCGTGCCCTTGGCCACGCCTTTGCCGACATTGACCTTTGTGTACCAATGGGGCTTGCCGCTGGATATGCGTCAGTTCGAGATGATCACAC
>JASAOD010001867.1:0-59724 GCA_030849845.1 Crithidia brevicula | reverse complement strand
AGCTGCTTCCGGTCCACCATCGAAAACTCCCCAGCGCCAAAGGCGTGCTGCATCGTGGCACGCTCCAAGGTGTCGGGGATCGCCTTGCCGCGCTCGCCGCCGAGCCAGTTTGTGTTGGACCCCGCATGCTGCGAGTTCGCGGCGCCGCCCTTGAGGACGTCTTGAATGGGCGGGGTGGCATCCTGCACGCGTTTTGCATTGTGGTTCAGGCTACCGGGCGCCGACCCCCGCATGCTCCCTTCAGAGAAGCTCATCTGCGGAGGCATCTTGTTGAGGGACGGATCTGCCTTCCAGTTGTAGCGAGAGGGGTGGTCGGCCCCGCCGTAGCCGCCCCCAGCACCTCGCACCCCACTCGCGTACGCATGTGCGTTGTCCGCCCCATCATAAAACGCAGCCGCAGCGGAGGACGCGGCGGTGGCGCTGCTGCTGCTGCTGCTGCTGCTGCCTGCGCCCCCTACAGGAACGCCACGCCCCACGCCCTTTCGCGCCACCACCCCCTTCGCCGCGGCGGAGGCGCTCTGCGGTGGCTGCGGACTGCCCTCGCTGGCACGGTGTCGCGAGTGCAGCAGAATTGGGTCCGACCAGCTACCCGGTCCTTTGCGCGAAGTGCGACGCAGCAGGTGTGAGAGGCGCATGGCAGCTTCTCCCCCCGTTGTACCTGTGAGACGGTGTGTGTGTGTGTGTGTGTGTGTGTGTGTGTCGTTGCTTGTGGAACTGTGTACGTGTGTGGGTGTGGATGTGAGTGGATGTGTAAGTCTGCCTGCTTACACAAGACAAGATGCGTATGGTCGTTTACTTCTATTCTCTTGTTGCTGTTGTTGTTGTTTTTCGTATGCGGCCCTTCTTTGTTTTCCTTTTCGATATTGTCTCCAATGCGAACAGAAAGCACCAACAACGCAGAAAACAACGAAACACCTCTGTGAGAAAGAGTGAGAGAGAGAGAGAGAGGAGCAGATGCAAGGGAGATGGCGGAGAGAGAAAGCAAGGGCGGGTGCGCCATAGTGACACGCACCGCGGGCATCGCAACAAGATACAAAAATCAGAAAAACCGAAATTCAGCACAAAGGCAGAGAAGGATTTCGAGGGGAGGCATCCCGCACCTCTCGCGCTTTTCAATCCCGCTTCAAAGAGTGGACTCAGCACAGCAGGGGCGAGGGCATGTGAGAAGAAAAATTAACAGAATCGTGCACTCTTGGCTCAATTCACCATCTACAGCACAGAGAGAAACACGAGGGCCACCGCCAGTGCAAAGCCAGTTGATGTTCTTGCCGTTGCTGGTGTGCGACGCGCGGTGGCGCCATCTTTGTTTTCCCTCTGTTCGTGTTTCCCACAGAGAGAATGAGAGAGAGATCATACCAGATACCCCAGAAAAAGGTCACAACAGTCCATGCTATGTGAGAAGTCGACAAGCATCATCAAGAAGCTGGAGCCTGTCGCGCGCCATCTGTGTTAAGCGGGATCATTTTTGTTGCTTTTGCTGCTTATAGGGGAATCTTTCTTTTTTTTGTTGTTTTTTGGTTTTCCTCAGACTCAATCATTCTTCAAACAAATATACTCAGGTGGAGTCCACAACATGTGGGGAAACGAAAAGAAAAGATTAAAAACAAAAGGACAGAGCGTCAAAACTCAAAAGAGGACAAAAAAAAAACCACACAGGTGTGATTTCAGCAATAAGGGAGCAAGCAAACACGCACACACACACGCAAACACACACTGAAAAATGGTTTGTATAGCCTGCGGGAACAATACGGCTGACACTGTGCACGTGTTTGCCCACGGGAATACAAAAGCATGAAGCAGAACTTTTAACGCTGCCCATCCTTGTGCGCTGGTATGTTGGAAACCTCCTTCACTTTGTATGTTGTTTGCTTCTGAAATCTAAGACTGCTCGTAGTGCTGTTGTTGCTCCTTCACTGTGGTTTTTTCTTTTTCCTTTTTTCCTCGCTCGATCACTGGCACAGTGTTGCTCAGCACTTTCGCTTGTCGTTCCCCACCTCCAGACCAGCATACCTTTCTAAAAAATAAAATAAAAATAGAAAATAGAAAAATTGAACACAAGATAAAACGGCTCTACAGAAAACGCAATTGTTCTCTTTCTTTTTTCTTCTTTTTTTTTTTGGTCGCTACTCGGTCTTTTTCTCCATGCTTCTTCGCAATTCCGCAATTTTTTTTTTTTGCTTCTTTCCCTTCTTCTGCCGTCTTGACTCGCGTCCAAGAAGAGAAGGAGAAAGAGAAACACATAAGTGCTGGACAGGCAAAGAAAGATGTGCGGAAGCTGCGCGGACGAGGCACAACGTATGGGGAAGAAGAAGAGTGGGTCAGCATACATAAACCAAAAGAAAAAAGGAACACGACATATTTTCGTTCTTTATCTTTTTTTTTTTCTTCTCTCTTAACTTGGCCACATGGATTCCGTTTATGAGCAAAAACGGAAGCAAATCAAAAACATCCTGTACATCGCTGACGTTGAAAAAAAAAAAAACGACCGCGGAATAAATACACAAATAAATGGCCGAGATCGGGGTAAAACAAAAAAAAAAGACGCGCGAATGGAAAAAAACAAAAACCGTCTTTCTTTCTTTGCACTCCCCCACTCTTTTAATTTTAACTCCGACGCCTATCTGCCGATTTGTGATTTTTTTCAGTGTTGTTGTTTTTTTCTTTTTTTCAGTTTGTCGCTCCTCCCTTTTTTCTCATTGTTCCTTCGCGCTGGAAGAGGGAAGAATCAGTACAACGAGGAGAGGCGCGTTGGGCAATGTAGCCCAGACGTGAAACACAGCTTCTACAAATCATGAGTGAGAAAAAAAAAAATTAAAATAAAGAGGAGAAACAGAAATAATAAAAACTATATAAGACACAACAAAACCATCAAGACCAGTGTGAGAGACCATCTTCGAGATAAATGAGAAGGGGGGAAAGAAAAACAAAAACAAAAACAAACAAGGAGAGGTTCTGCGAGAAGGATGTATCGAGTTACTCGCCGCACCTGTCCTTTTTTTCTTTTCTTTTCTTTTTTTTTTTTCGCTGCAAGTCATCTCTTTTTTTTGTGCTCTGGCCTCTCTGTTGCCGCTCTGCGGTCTCGCATCGTGACAACCTCCGGCTGTGTCCCCCTCCTCCCCTTCCCTTCTCCCCATGGAAAAATAAAAAGTAAGAAGGGAAAAAGAGGGAGGTGGGGCACACACACACACAAACACAAATATACATGGCAGACTTCACTTCTTGTCGTTGCACCTTTGCCTTCTGGTCGTGGCCTCGGTAGAGTCGCATCTGTCGACAGCTGCTTCTCGAGTAAAAAAAAAAAAAGAAAAGAGAAGACAACAAGAGAAGAAGAGCAAGGAGAGAAAGGAAGAAGAAGAAAAAAAAAAGGTAGAAGAAGCAAGGTCCTCCCTTACGACGACGCAACGAGTTCCTTGTTCTATGTTTGTTTGTTTGTTTCTGCTCTCCTTCCTTCTTCTTCCACCTCTTCACGAGCGCATGCTACTCTCCCTTACTTCTTCTCCTTCTCCTCCTGGCGCTGACGGTACTCATCGGAAAGAGGAAGGGCGTCCATCTTGGAGCGGAAGCCGTTCACGCGGCCCTCAATGAACATCTCGGTCTCGGTGGGGTACACCACCACCGTCGCTACCCACTCACCGCTATCCTGCTGCTCCAGCCGCGTCTTGCCCAGGGCCTTGATATCGCAGTCCTGGTTGAAGGTGACCGTCACGTGCATCTCGTACTGCTTGGTGTCGTTGTAGTACGCCCACTGCTTCTTCTTCTTGTTGACGATGCGGAAGAGAAGGCCGTTGTCCTTCTCAAAGCCCTTCGTCACCTCATCCCCCTTGAAGGTCGGCCGACCGTTCAGGTAGGTGACGCTGGTGTTCTCCGTGGAAGCTCCGCAGCCCATTATTGATGATGCGGGGTGCGTTGAGAAAAAAAAAAATAGGGGTGAAGAGACTCGAAGAACGAAAATATGAAAAAGGGAGAGATATGCAAGTGGCTGGGGAGAACTCTTGTGGAACGAAAAGGAGAGGGTAGAAAAATAGGAGCTGTATAAGTACAGGAGATGAAGCAAGAGAGAAATACAAGAGAGAGAGAGAGAACGAAAAACCAAAGGGAAGGTGGATGAAACGGGAAAGCGAAAAACGGAGTAGTAGTAGCAAGGGTGAAAAAGTGAAGCACGAAACACCTCTCTGGAAAGAGACACACACGAGTGTTTTGTTCAGGAAAGTGGAATACAGTCGTTAGAAGCGCGTGCGAAAAACAGGCAAGGAGTAGGAAGGTGACAGGGGAGATGTTCACACACGTGAGCAGACAGTGAACCGATAATAATAATAATAATAATAATAAGAGCTACAAGCTTCAAAGACATGAATCAGTGAGATAGCCGAGCGCACTTCCTGTTGCTCAGCCAGCAGAGAAAAAAAAAAAGGAAGAGTGTGCACCGTGCCACAACGCAGAGCTCTTAGTGTGGTAAATTGAAGCCTTCTCGCCACACCTCCCCCTCCTGCCCTTACCATCGTATCCCCTGACTCCAACAGGCGTAGGCGTAAGCGGGAAGCGCAACGACACCATCCGCGCCTCACATAGTGCTCATTTCCGAAACAAGAGAAGCATGTTCTGTCAGCCTGTTTACGTAAATTCGGATACTGCGCGCAAACGCCGGTCAATACTCGCATGTTATTTTGTTGTTTGCGTTGTTGTGTATTTGTTTGACTTTTTTTTGGGATGGAAGGAACTGATTTCCTTCATGCAGATGTCAAAAAAAAAAAACGCAAGATTGCAGAGGCGGCACTTATATCGTGGGCAACCCCTCGCTTCGCCACTGCACCCATGTTCTCATTTCTTTGTTGATGTGGGTCGTGTTGTCGTAATTTTTGGTTACTTTGGCTTTTATTTTTTGTTTTTTTTCCTCATGCAGCAGACAGCGGGAAAGGTGGCGTGATAGTTAATACCAGGCCTCGTCGAAAAAAAAAAGGAGAAACAAAGAAAGGAAGGGCACGGGACACAAACAGATGGGAAAAGGGGGTACTCCACAGCTCTCCTCCCGAACCCTGCTCTCACGCACGTATTGCCTCTCCACACATGCTCTGGCGCACTGACAGGGAGGAATAAAAAGAGAGAGGGTGGGGTCGAGGAGGGCCTAGAATAATAAGTGGCCTATAATATTTTTTATTGGTTTTTTCAAAGGCAAAGCCACAGCTGCCATCCTTGCCGTGCTTCCCTGATGCATGTTCTTCTTATCCACACATAGCTCCGCGAAATCGATAAGGCGGTCATTCTCTGGACAAGTTGAAAAGGTGAAAGAAAAAAAAATAGGATGGGGTGGGAAGCTGAAGAAAACGCGCATGGTAATGGACGAGGGCGGCAACAAGAATAGCAAACGAAAAGAAAAGCTCATGACAAAAGGGGCAAACAAAAAAGAAGCCTTTGCATGACAAGTGACGGAGATCACTAACTCGAAGCAAAGGAGATGGGAAAAAACAAAATCGGGGACAGCGCACCTCGCGTACACACTCCCCATCACAACGGTCGTTGTGCAGCCGTTGTAGACGGAGAAGCTCCACCGATCTATTGGGTAAACAGCGAACAGAACTTTACACGGGACACAACGAAGAAATTCACATGAAAAGCGCATCTCATGTGCTAGCGAATTCTTTCACGCAGTGTCGAATCAAATAACAAAGAGAAGGGCCAATGATAACAGGTACCAACAGCGGCACTCCGTCGCTGTCATGGCGTGCACTACGCCTTGACTAGAAGCTGGCAGGTCTGCATCCGTGTGGTACACCTCCTACCCTCGCCCGCATACGCGCACAAGCCAAGGCAAACACAGCACATTGCCATTTTGCTCTCTTGCGCACGCTTCATCCCTCGCGCAGCGCAGCAACATGTGTGGGTACCGCTGATTTCCCCTCAGCGATGTGGAAAAGGGTGCGCCATGAGGACAGCACTTCCGCGGTCTTTGTCAGAGGCTCACACGCACACCAGAAGACACACCCTCCCGTCAAGCGTGTATATCTCCGGCAGCAGCAACATCAACGGAGGTGCCGTTAGGACTAACGCACGTCACATGATCAGTCGAGTCCTCTTTGTTTTATTGGATTTCTCTTCTGTTATTATTTTGTTGTTTTTTCTCTCATCTCTTTTCAATGGCAATTCTCGACGTCTTGTTCTCTCTCCTGGCTGTTTCGCCGCCTCTCATGCCATCACAGCAGCCTCGTCCTCCATGCGGCCCGACTTGAAGGCGTCCATCTTGGAGCGGAAGCCGTTCGCGCGGCCCTCGATAAACATCTCCGTCGCACCGGGCCGCACCGTGACGGTGGCAATAACTTCGCCGTTCTCCTCCTCCGCCAGCTTCGTCTCTCCGAGTGCCTTAAGCTCGCAGCCCGGGTTGAAGGTCACGCGGACACGCATGTCATACAGTTTGGTGTCGTTGTAGAAGGCCCACGTCTCCTGCTTCTTCTTTCCTTTCTTGACAATGCGAAAGAGCAAACCATTCTCCTTCTCGAAGCCCTTCACCACCTCATCCCCCTTGAAGGTGGGGCGGCCGTTCAGGTACTGCGTCTTCGGTGCAGACGCAGTGCAACCCATCGTATCAACTCGCTCTGTCGGCGCAGCTTCAATGATCAGGACGAAATGTGAGAGTGCAAAACGTAGAATAGATCTCTGTGTGCGAACTCCTTCTTTGTTTCTTTTGCTGGTGTGTGTGAGATTGGCCCGGATACAACAAGATCCTAGTCATGGAAGAAGCGACAGTGATATGTAGTTTGCGCATTACGCGACAGAAGAGAAGCAGCGGGGCAGAGAAACAAAAAAAAAAAGAGAGAATGAAGAAAAATTTGGGAGGAACTCGCTCATAGCTGCGTGAGAAAGAAAACATTTTTGGGTGGACCGCCGAAGAGGACGGACGTGAAATTACGCTGGCCAAATTCGTGCGATCGCCTGCCGACGTACTGACAGACAAGATGGAACAACAAAGAAAAATGGCGCACCGAAGCAGAAAGTATGGCCGTCTCGCTTTGCACGCACACACGTACAAGAGCACACACAAGGACATGTATGTGTGTGTGTGTGAACACCCATTGAGGCCGCGCAGTCCGCCGTTTTTTTTTTTTTCAAGCGTCTCGCTTGCCATTGCTATTTGGGTTTTTTTTTTTTTGCGCTGGCGGCAAAATAAAACAAAACATACAAGATTGTGACGTGAACCATGAAAGATGCCAGCACACGAGATACACATACGGTGCGCACTAACCTGTAAAGGTGAAGGCCCCGATTAAGCAAAGAGGAATAAGGAAAAAAAAAAAAAAAAAAGGGCTACATTGTATCACGATGCATCGCTTGTACTGCCGTTGATACCTCTCATTGGCGAGCGCCCGTCGCCGTAGTCCGGCTTCTCTGCCTCGCGCTGGTAGGGGATGGTGCGGTTACCCTCTGAGCTCAACGCGTTGTCCTGTGTCAGCACCTCTTCCCCCACGTCAAGGGACTCGGCCCAGTCATCCACGGCCACAGTGCGGCAGCTTGAAACGCTAGGCACTCCGGTGCGACGCACTCGCTCCGAGTGGTAGCTCGACTGCGGGGTCAGGGTGTGTACCTTGGGCACCCACGGCGTCCCATTCAGCGTGCCGCCGCTCTCAGGCGAAAAGAGCTTCTCCTCCATGTCCAGCGAGGCCTTAAAGCCGCCAGCCGCTTGCGCACCCGAGACCCGCCTCCGGTGCACGCGGGGGGAGAGGCTGACGGGCGCGCCGGGTGATTGGCGCGACTTTCGCCGGGATGCAGCACGCTGCAGCGGCCCCTCGTCGACGGTGGCCGTAGAGCTCGTCGTGTTCCCCAGAAAGAGGGGCAGCGCGGCCTGGGCGAGTGGCGACGCACCGGTGGAGTCGAAGCCGCGCGAAGAGAGGTGCGCACCTTCGCTGACGCTCTCCTTGAGCGAAGCGTTGGCGGGATCTGAAAGGAGGACGTCGTCGCGGACCGCAACGTAGCGCTGGCGATCCGGACGCACCCTGGCAAACTCAGCGCAGCTGCTCTGCGTCTCGCTATCGCTGCAGCACTCGTCCTCGTCGCCCATGTCAGTACCGTCAGAAAGATGACTAGGATTCTGACTAGCTGTTTGGTCGCCGTTGTGTGCCACGACACCCTCCTGCAGGTCATCGCCCCTGTCAACGAACAGCTCCGTCTGCATGTTGTCATCGCGGCCGCCGTCCATCGACCGCTTGAGCGCACCCGCGGGCGTTGGCAACTCTCCTCGCTGCTGCGCCGCTGTGGGAAAAGAGGAGGGGGGCCTGCTGCTGCTACGGTGGTCCTCCGCAACCAGGATCGAAGGCGTCTTGGTCCCCACGGCATCACTCCCAGCGGGCGGCGCTGCATCTTGCGCAGCCCCCTCACTCGAGCTGTCGGCCACTGCAGCGCGCACCGGGCACGACGGCGGCGCACAACTCGGCAGCTGCTGCGCAGGCTGCGACGGAGGCCTCGCATCAGCATCGACCAACGCCTCCAGCGGAGAGGGCGGGTTGCGCTGCGTACTCGCGCTGGGTGGTGCGCGGCGGCGCATGGTGGCTGGTGGTGCGTCCGCAGCTGCGCCAGATGGGGTTGGTGCGACGTGCCGGATAAAGGTTTGCCGTGTCAGCACGCCTTGCGACTCCGTCAGCGTTGAGTGGCAGCCGACATCGATCAACGACCTCTCCAGCGGTGGTGTGGAGGTGGAGGCGAAGGCAACGGCCTCTGCGCTACCGTGCCGGTGCGGGGCAGCTCCCACACTCCCTCCCGCACTCGGCAGCATCGCAGCCGACGCGGACAAGGGCAGCTGGACGCGGTCCGACGCAGGCGACGATGCCTTTCGCGTTGCCGACGACTCTCTTTTCTCCGCCGCCGCAAGAGGAGTGGACGACGGCTTGGCCGGGGCGACGTTGCGACTCGCCCGCCGCCTGCTAAAGCGATAGCGCTCTGCAGTGTGTCGGGCGTTGCGCTTCGCCGCTACCGACTGCGCGGCCTCTGTAGCAGCGACCACGTCATCCAGTGCTAGCCGAGTGCACCGCATGCGGTAGGCGCCTCGGATTTTGCCCTCGACAAACACACGGGTTGAACACGGCGGCACCAGCAGCTCGGCCACCCACATCCCACGCGTGCCGAAGATGCGCTGCTGCTGGCGCTGCGCAATGCTGTCTGGCATCTCCGACGCCGGCACCGCCTCCTCGCCCTCCTCGTCGAAGAAGAGCCCGAAGAAGACGGGCGGAGGCGTGGGGGCTTCGTTGCCGTCGTCAAACACACTGCTGGGCCACAGCCGGGTGCTGTCCCGAGGCTCCAGCTTCGAGGCTCGATCGAAGAGCGTGAAGATGTGCATGACGTACGCGGAGTCATTGTAGAAGGCCCACGTCCGCGTCTCCGAGGTGGCCAGACGAAACACGCGCTGCGGCGAAACCCGCTCCCGCCAACTCTTCCCCTTCCCACTGTTTGTCGAAGGTGCGGCAGCGGCCACCACGCGGTCCTCCACGGCGCTGTACTCCACCGGCACACGCAGCGTACGGCTGGGCGGGCACAGCGCGGTGGGTACCGCTGCACCGGACCTGCGCTGCGCCGGCAGAGCCGAGTAGTGTGCCTGGGGATTGAGCTGGTAGTCCTTCTCCTCCTCAAAGTCAAAGTCGAGGTGCTCTCCTGCGTCCTGCTCCGTGCCTTTATGGGCATCATCGGTGTTGTTGCCCTCATCTCCTTGTGAGGATAAAGAGGAGCGCGTTGAGGGTAGGGGGTGGATGGCACCGAAGCGCGAGGTGGTGTACGCGTGGGCCGTGTTGTTGGCCGTGGCCGGTGCAGCGGCCAGTTGAGACCGGCGCCGAGACGCGGGAATGGCGGAGGTGTCTAAGATGGTGTCGGTGCCCAGCAGCGCCACCACGTACTGCTCCTGCAGCGCGGCCTCTGGCGACATCTCCGCCGGGCGTCGCCGCCGCTTTGTAACGGAGCACGCCACCACGTCCATGCCCTGCCCCCGCTCTCTCGCCTCCGACTCGGACAGCGTATCCGTGTGAGGCTGTCCGTCGCCGTCCACGCCGTCCGCTACTGGGCGGGTCTCCACCTCCTCACCGATGCTCAGCAGCTTGCTCCGCACCAGGCGGTAGAGGTTGCCCCTCATCCCGACATCGTCCAAGCACGAGATGATTTCCTCCGCCCCAGAGAACCCGATAGGGCGGCCGAACACAAAGCGGTGCTTTCGCCCGTCAGATGTTGTGTACGCGGTCTCGCCTTGCCCTAGCCCGTCAACACCGGCGGCAACGAGGCTGCGCAGTCGAGGCGGTGGTGACTCCGCAGGGCTGCGGCGCGAGGGGGTGAAGGGCGGCGGATGGCCATCGGCTTCTGCCCCGCCGTAGATCTTAGCGGTGTGTTGGGCATGCGCACCGCTCCCACCTCCACCACCGTCAACAGCAGCAGGCGCCAGCGCTGACGAGGTCGCATGGGAGAAGACGTAGTCGCTGACGCTCCGCGCACTGGTCGGGGTCGCTACACCGGAGGTGCCATGGTTGGTGCGGGGTATGTGCTCAGGGTATGTAGACGATGGGATGCACCCCATCGCTGTTGCTCCGGCTATCGCCCTTTGATTTCAAGTATGTGTGTGTGTGGGGGGGGGGGGGAGTTTCAGAGGAAGGAGTGGCTGCGGTGCTGTAGCGTCACTGGTTTCCTCCTCAATGGTAAGACTACGACGGCGTCGTAGATCGCAATAGGCGAAAACAATGCAAAATGGAAACACAAAAACAGGAGAAAAAAAAATGTTCTTTTCTTCTCTCCTTTTCCCGCTTAATTTGTTCACGGCAAGAGCCCCAGATCACCACACACGTACACACACACACAAACACACTCGAAGGTCTGGTAAGCTCAAAAGCCCGCAGTTCCACAAATCAAAGATGCGACAAGCGCAGGCACAAGTAACGTTGCAGAAAAAAAAAAAAGGAAGAGCACACACTTGTGGAGACAACGATGAGGCTCGTGCGATTTCGTATGTTTTTTTTGTTTGTTTCTAAACGTTGTGGAGACACGACCAGATTTGGCGAGCGCAGGAAGAGAAAAAGATTGCTACAAAAAACGAGCTCGATCGTTTCTTTGTTGTTGTTTTTTGTTTATTTATTTGTTTTGTTACTTCACGTATGTTGTTCCGGGATACCAGAAAAGCAAATGATGGATACTGTACACAGTAGATACTTCTACGAAAAGCGGGGGGTGGAAAAACGAAAATAAAAAAGTCCAAGGGATGACGGCGTGAATTTTATACATGTATAAAATACATGTGTCGAATGAAAAAAGAAGCGCGCGCAGGAAGAGGGTGAGAAAAGAAAAAAAAGGAAAAAATGAGAGAGAATATAGAAGCGTATGCAAACGGAAAACAACACAACAATAAATAAATAAAAATGGCGAGCGTGAAGATGCGGGAAGTTGCGATGAAGATGGATGCAACAAAAATAGAAGGTAAACGCAAAAGCGGAAGGGGGCAGCAAAGTAGAAAGGAGACTACGGCCAGCTCACATACGATGAAGTAGAAACGAAGAGAGGAAGAGAGGGGCCGAGAACCCCTCCAAAAAGAAAATCTCAATTGAGAAACGCGTTGTGTCGCTGCACTTTTGAGGGTTTTTTTTTCTTTCTTTGCGGTCTACTGCACCGGGAAAGAGAATCGAAAAGCTGAAACAACACTCCTGTGCCGCGCCTCTTTCGTTGTTCACCTCCTGAGCACGGAGGTGTGTGTGCGTGTATGTTGTTTTCGTTTCTCCGCAACGCAAAGGGCGAGCAGCAGGCAACTATCAACATTTGCAGAAAAAAAAAGAGATAGGTGTTGGATATATAAGGGAAAGAATATGAGACACGGCAACGCGACGAAGTTAGACGACCATTGAGGGAGAGCGCAAGAGGACGTAGAGCTGCGCTAGAAGAGGAGAACAGTGTTCTCTCCACAACATTGCACTTGAGAGACGTGTCCTCGCATCTTCGCCCCGTTCACATGTAAACAGAACAAGGACTACAAATAAGGGAGAGAGCCGCCCTACAATACATGGAGCGTGTACATGAGCGAACAAGTGCGTGTTTCCACGAGGTGAGTCGTTGCACAGCAAAAACGATGGCTGAGTAACCACCTTCAGTGTTTCAGTTTTATTTTCTTTTATTTTATTTTTTTTTGCTTTTCTTATTGATGTCGTCAGGGTGTGTTACGTCTGGACCTTCCCAGAAGATGCGACCCATACTACCTGGAAACAACGAAAGATGCTTACAGCCAACGAAGCGCGGATGGAGAGCCGTGCTACTGCTGGTGTTGCTTTGATATCCCCACCTTCTCGCTTCTTTCTTACCTTGACGATTAAGATGCAGTTAGGGACAAAACAGAGCTAAGACGAGAAAGAAAAACGGGAGCTTGACTGATGCCTATTGCTTTCTTTGTTTTAGTTTTTTTGTTGTTTGTTTTTCCTTTGGGGTTTACTCCGTCTTTGCCTTCTTTGCGGCGCCCTCGTCGTCGGCAGTGAGCGCTGCCGCCGCTGCTGCCTCTTGGATGGCCTCCACGGGGTTGTGGTGGATGTAGAGCTCGATGAGACGCAGCAGCGTCTTGCGGTCGTCCATCTCTGCCTCCCACTCGTCCACAGCATCGGCCACCACCTCGTCGTCCTCCTCATCGAACTCCTCGTCTTCCTCGGGGTGAAGGGGCATTTCCGTGAAGACCTCCAACACGCTGGGGCCGTGCATGGTCGCACTGCCGCTGCTGCCGGCGTGAGGCCGCTTCTTGCCAGGTGCATCGTCTTTCCCCTCATCCTCCTCCTCGTCCTCCTCCTCCTCGTCCTCCAGCTTCGGCCCGTGTCCGTCCTTCCACGTCACCCCCGAGAACCCCCAGCTCTCCTCCACCGGCGGCATATCCTCCTCGTCCTCGTCCTCCTCCATCACCTCCACGGATTCTGCCCAGAGCTCCTCCTCCTCAAAGAACGGGTTCGGCTTGAAGCGCAGGGAGATCCTGTGCCCCTTCTCCGTGTACGCCACCTGGATCTCCTCCAGGTAGGTCTTGAGAAGCTGCTCGTCGTAGGGACCCAGGAAGTGCGGCATCGTGGTGGACTCGCGGTCCTTCATCTGAAGAAGGTGGATGAGGGCGAGGGCCCAGAAATTGGCCGGGACCTCTTTCTTGGCGATCAGGTCCGCCACGGCGGCTCTGCGAGCGGCAAACACCGCGTTCTTCGCCATGTTGTGCTTCACGTCGCAGGCCTCCACCTTGGCGTGCATTTCCTGCTGGAGATCGTCCAGCTTATCTTGGATAGCCTTGGCCTTCTCCATGGTGCCCCGATGAGACGGTCAATGAGTGGTTCGTGATGGTGGTAGTGCTGTGAATCGCAGTCAAATGTACGTAATGCGCAAATGTCTTCTTCTCTTCTCTTTCTTGTTGCTCTGTCTTGACGATAAACGTGGTCTTCTACAGCGCACGTTCACGCGTGGAGAGTGAAGATATACGTTTGCGTTTCCATGCGAACGCCACATGAGATGAGCAGTGAGATCAGAAACACAAAAACCAGAGGAAATGCAGAGTGTTTATGTTTTTTTTTTTAGAAGAAGGTGAAGAGGACAAACAAATATGTGCATAACAAGAGGCACCGTAAAAGCATGTACAGTGAGATTATTTGCGATGTGAGGCGGAGGACGGCGGCAGCGCGAAGCTCCATCAGAGGAAGTGCTGGGGAGCACGACATCAGACAACGTAGAGACGCAGGGCAGCGCTTCATCTCCGGACACACACAAGAAAACAAAAAATAAAACTTGCGTTCTTGAAGGAAGGAGCGCCGTCGCAATAAAATACATAAAAGGCGTAAATCCTCCCCCCCCCCCCCTTCAGCGGTCGTCTGAGCCCTCCACAGGCACCACAACGAAAAATAAACGCAGTGAGAAGAACGAACGCGGTAAAGCGACGCATACGTCCGCGCACACTCGTGGCTACCGTTCTTGAGAAACGGAAGCGCCACGTCGATCGCATTCCTCACCTTCTCCAAAGCAGTGGTTCGTGTGCCACTGTGCCCCTCTTACCAACCTTTTATTATTTTCTTGTTTGTTTGTTGTTGTTGTTGTTTTTTTTTATCGCGCTCACAACGATGATTGGAAACCTTCTGTTTTCTCTCGCCTCTTGTTTCTCTACCAGGTGCATGCGGGTTTCTTTAAATCAATGCACGAACACACAACGACACACAAGAGCAGTGGTCAGCTACCATCTCCTTAGGTGAAGACATAAATAGCAGGTAGGAGAATGCCTGTGTGTGTGTGTGTGTGTGTGCGTGCGTGTCTACGGTGCAGAGAAGAAATTAGCGAAGCGCACTTGTGGGCAAATGCCTGTGTGGTAGCAGTACACGGCTGCCAAAGACAAACAGGATGCCCAGGACAGACAAACCTAGAGAGAGAGTGAGAAAACGCAACGCGCGTCAGCTGCCTCCTGAGAACACAAACTTTAGGATGTTAACAAAATAAAAACAGCAATACCGAAAGAGAGAAAAAAATATTAGGTTCACAGACAAGAGCAGAAGAGAAATCACTAAGGAAATCTATCGATTAATTTTTTTTTTTCAGCCGTGCGCGCGCGGTTTGTTCGTCATTGTCGGGACTCTGAAGAAAAACGGAAAAAATAGAAAAAAAAAAGCACGCAGCTAATGTGAGCGGCACACGACGAGGAAAACAAACAATCTATATATATTATTTTGCCCAGGAGATAAAAGTGAGCAGTGTCTTCAGTCTCTTTGAAAGTGACACTTGCAGAACAGCTACATCCAAAAAGAAACAAGAGTAGAAAAAAGAGATTTCAGACCGAGCTTTAATTTGATCATTCCCGCACAGAGAAAGAAAACAAGAGACCAACTCAAGTTGCGCTTCTTTCTGCTTTTTCTTTTCTGCAGTTGCTCTTCCTTTTTGTTTGTTTGTTTGTTTGTTTGTTTTTCCTGCGCGTGCTTCCTCACTCACGGCTGCCCCACAGGGCACTCTTCGTTGCTTAGAAAAAAAAAAAGTTGGCGTTCTCTTTTCCATTTCTCTTCAGATTCAGGATTCGGATAGATGAGGCGAGAAGAAAAGGAAAAAATCGCTAAGCTGCCTCTCAAGCACAACGGGTTTGTTCTTTTTTGCTAGTTTGTTTGTTTGTTTTCGTGCTTCTGGCCTTTCCTTCTTTCAGATGTCTTGTCGAACGTATTCACTTCTGGACCGCTGCGAGCTTTCAGACATCGTGGCCTCCGTGCAGGCAGCGATAAGAAAACTCCCGAGAATGGAGAAGGAAATGGAAAAGCACAAAAATACAAATGCTGCGAATAGAAGTGTGCTGAAAAGATTATTTTTTTTTTTTTTTTACTTAAGATGGGTCTACAACAAGATGAGTTGTTCGGTAACATGTGTGTGTGTGTGTGTGTGTGGCCGTGTGTTGGATTGGTTGTGTGTGGGTTCCCGGCGTGCGCACGTCCCCGTATGCGCGTTTGCAATTACCATCCGGTTTCGAATTGAAGAGAATTATAAAAGTACATATATATATATATATATATTTTTTAGTTATGTGTCAGCATGAAATATCTAGATATATAACTTTTTTTTTATACCTGTTGCGCACATGTAGAAAAACACAACGAGAAGGATATGTGAACGCATACACACACACGCACGCACATACACACACACGCACAAGCGTCGAACGGGAAATGATAAAAAGAGAGAATCAAAAACGTAAAAGAAGAAAATAAAGGAGGTCAATACACTTTTTATTTTAGGAGAAGAAGTAAAGAAGGATAAGGAAAGGCACCAAGAAAGACACGAGCAGGTGAAGTTGCGTACATGCGTGCACATGCTACACATAGACGCATACTTCCTCGCAGCACGTCTCTTCCTTTTCGAGTCACCAACACGCTAAGCAGCCACACTGGCAAAGCGGCGAGATCAACAAGACAGCGAAGTGGTAAAGTGGTGCCCGTGGTTTCCCTCACCGGAGAGAGAGAGAGACAGAAGGACACAAAAAGAGAAGGCGGCCGAAAGAGACAGCGACAAACACACACCCGAGAAAACCCAACACTTTTCTCTTTCACGTGAAGCCAGCACAAACCAAACGCGCTGCGTCACCGTTTGTTTCCCCCTCCCTTTTTGGTGTGCCTTACCTTGTTGTGCGGAGACGTCTTCCAGCCGGTCCGCCTCCTCTCTTCCTCTCTATTCCTCCCTCTCCCTCTGTCTCTCTATCTCGTATGCAGTTCAAGCACGCGCCATACTTCTCTAGTTCGTGTTGCTGCCCAGCTCGTCCTGCGCACCCTTCTCCGCCTCAGCGGCGGCCTTCTTCGCGGCCTTCTTCTCCTCCTTCCTGCGCTCCTTGTACTCCGTGGTGAGCAGCACGGCGTTGACGACGGAGTCAAAGCCGACCACCTCGCCCTGGACAAAGGGCTCCGTCTTACCGGGGTACACGATGGTCTTGGCGATCCAGCCGCCATCCGGGTCCTCGGCAAGGTAGGTGTTGCCCAGCGCAACGAGGCCGCGGGAGTTGGGGCCGAAGTTGACCGTCACGTGGAACTCGTACTCCTTGGAGTCGCTATAGAAGGCCCAGCGCTTCTCGCTGTTGTTGACGAGGCGGAAGAGAAGGCCGTTCTTCTTTTCAAAGAGGGCGAACTTCTCGTCGAAGGGGAAGTCCTGCGGGCCACCGCAGTAGTACTCACCGTCCATCTTCGATGACTTGGAGCCCATGGTGAACGCGAGGGGGAGAGAGACGGGGGGGGCAAAGACAAAAAATCAGCGAACACGTGGGGAGCGTTGGCAGAAAAAAAAGAGAGAATGCGGAACGTGTACGGGTAAACCTACGCAAAGGAAAGCCGAAAGGACAAGGAAACGAAAGGAGAACGAAAAGGAAAAGCAGAAGGTGAGTGTAACTGTTCGAAACGGGTGGCGCAGGGTTTTCCAAAAGAAAAAAAAATTAAAAGGAAGAGGAAGATAGGACAGAAGAGTACGCGTTGAGGTGCGGAGGGACAGGGGGGTAAGAGACATCAGCGTGGTGCTGTCCATGAGAGTTCGTGCAGAGGCGCACACTCGAGCTCCCGTCATTGCATCGCCACAGTAACGTGAGGATGACAGAAACAAAGCTCTTGTCATGTTGGCGCATCCCTCAAGAGCTTGCAGCGTCGCAGACACAAAAAAAAATGGTGAACTACTAAAGCACCAATTCGATTCCTCAAAAAAAAAAAAACCAGCCCTAACGGCACGTCATCATGTCATTGTCGCGACTAGAGGAAGACAGCGTTACGGCCAGAGGACCGCTTCGCGCAAGGACCGCAGCTGGTCAGCTTCTTTTATCTCATGCTTGCAGGACTCTCACTTTTGTGTATTGGGAATTATTTTCTTCTTCTTCGCCTTACGTTCGCGACACCCAGCGACGTCGCGAACGAAGCAGCTTTTAACACAAAAAGAAAGAAAGGCAGAAAAAAAAAACACAAGAAGATGGTGCTCAGATAAAGAAGCAAACACCAGGACGTACAAAGTGAGAAAACTGGCTTCGGAAACAGAAGAAGAAAAAGAACGATTACCATTCAGTAATCGTGTATTTTTCTTCTCCCCTTTGGTTTTCTTTTTTTGTTTAAAAAGCTCGCAAATATTTCCCTAACAAGTGGAAACACATGAACGGTGGGGGGTGCACTCTCCACACATGCGTTGAGAAACCATATACATTACAACGAGTCCAGTCAGACTTCGTAGAAGAGAACGAACACACATGATCAGTTGCTATATACAAATTCAATGCAGCGTAGCCATCGCCGCAGCGTCAGTCCACATACACACACATACACACGCAGACATCTACCGCCTCCTTTCTATTCTCAATCCCTGCGGCGCTCTTATTATTGTTTTGGTCTCTATCCTTTTGTTTTTTCGTTGACAGAGACATCTATGCACATGAGACCGGTCAGCAAACACATTTATTGATGTTTTTTTTTTTTTTTTACGTGCACCTATGTGCCCATCCAGAGCGTTCCAGCCAAAAAGGACGAACGACGTGGCTGGAATGCGCACAGAAAAAGAGCGGTTTTAAAGAAATGAAAAATGAAACAAAAAAAAAAGCTCGGAGTTGCGCGCGAGAGAGCACATGAGGTCTGCGTGTGACCACGTGGTTGAAAGGAGGGGTTAGCGAGTGAAAAAAAAAGTGTCCAGCCATACGCGAAAGAGGCTCGACTTGCTCCCTACGCGGGGGCGGCGAGCTCGAAGCTGTTGGTCTTCGGGTCGTGCACGAAGCACTTGTACATGTAGCCCTTGATCGGTCCCTCTACGAAGGCCACGGTGGCACCGGCCGGCACCATCACCGCAGCCTTCACCATCCCCGTGTCGGAGCGCTCCATCTTCACCGTGTCCTCGCTGCCCGCACAGCGCAACGCCTTGGCGTGGAAGAAGGTCGACTCAATCTTGGCGTCCGACTTGCTGTCGTTGAAAATGGTCCAGCGAGTCTCCTTCACCTGAGTCTCCTCCTTTGCCTGAGTTTCCTCCTTTGCCTGAGTTTCCTCCTTTGCACCGTCCTGCTGCGTGTCTTGACCCTCGGCGTCCTCAGCGTGGCGCTTCGCCTCGTCTCCGTTAGCGGCCTTCTCTTCGGTGTACTCGTGGTGCTGCGCGGGATTGAAGGGTGGCGTGATGATGATGTAGATGCCCACCGTCCGGCCGTACACAAAGGCCAGCTTTGCCTCAGCCTCCTCCTTGTAGTCGCCCAGCACGTCGGGGTCAACGTTCGCAAAGCGAGTCTTCATGTCCACAGAGAGGGCCTTCACAGCCCCGACGGGCGTGTTGTCGACGTCCTTCTGAGAACTGGTGATGCAGCCCATTGCGAGATGTTTGCGATGGCACAAATGTTACTTGTGGGGGTACACACACGCAGACGCACAAGCTAATGCGAAATAGACGGCAAATGGTAAAAGAAGAGTGCAAGACAGCTAATGACACGTAAGGAGACTTTCAAATATGTGTTTGTTTGTTTTCGGGGAGAAATATTATCCTGCGGGAACTCAAGAAAGAAAAAGAGGATGAAGGAGAATGCAAAGGAAATTATCCGTGTCAGCGAGCTAAATCTGACAACTCAAAGGTGAAGAACACAAGTAGACGAAACTGCGGAGGTTGTACAACGGCACAGCAAAGCTTTTGGAAAAGGAGAGAGGAAACCCCCTCAAGAGAGAGAAGAGCAGGGACGAAGGTTGCGATGGGAACGTGAGAAGGTTATGGACTTGTCTTCGGCAACGTGAGAGGGTAAGTTTGACCGGATATTCAAGACACGTCTAGCATGCAATCCGTGAGAGTACACAAAGAAGAGAACGTAAGCGAAACCCCACACCGTCGTCGAGTCCTCCTTGCGGTCGTAATCACCCTCAGGCGTGGGACGAAAACCAAATCAGCCTGCACCATTTAAATCGTGGACAGCCCTCTCGGCGATGAGCTCTACGAAAGAGAAGTCGGGGAAACCTCTCTTCACAACCGTGCGTGTATCCAGCCACAAAAGCTCACATTCCGACGTTTATTCTTTTTTTATTATTATTCGCTGCATTTTGTTTTAAGGTGCGGTATACCCCACATAGGCGCCAGTCAAGACATATAAAAAGCATCCATACGAGTTTGTTTGCTTTTTTTTTTTTAATACGAAACATGAGATGTAATATGCGTTAAGCAGCAGCGAGGAAACCCAACCATGTCTCCTCCGCATAGAAGTGACGTGACGAGTGAGGAAAAAAAGGAGACAATCTACCCCCACACGCACACCCGCGCCAGCGAGGGAATAGAGGTAAAATTTGTTCTGTACATCAGCCCCATAAACCACATGACTTATTGGGATGGCAAAGTGTAAAAGCGCGCAATTTCTGCGAAGCAACAAAACAAAATAAAAGTAAACAAGCGTCCGCGAAATAGACAGAGGCATCCTCACGAGTAGATAACAGTTTCCAGATTGATTTTAGAGTCTCTGCGCCGGGGGAATCAAAAAAGATAAAGAGAGATTGCAAAGAACGTAGGCGCGAACTCGCCAAAGAGTCGATGGTATCGAAAGAGACCCTCGCACATAAAGCTGCTGACCCAGCGGCGACAACAGTGTCCGCATGAGCCAGTCACCGTACCTGTGAGAAACCTCACCTCGTCGAGCAGGCGATTGCACCACCACACAAAGAGCAAAAGTAAAGAAAGCAGCTTAAAAAAAAAAAAGGCGGTGCTGTACATGTTCAGTAACGTTTTTTTTTTTTTTTAATTAAAGAGAGGGGGTTCGTTGCTGTGACGCAGCTTTTAAGAGAGGTAACAACCAAAAGCAGAGAAGAGAAACAAGAAAAGTCACAGGGGTGAAAGACTAACGTCTTCAGTGCCTCCACACGCGAGGGAGAGGCTGGAGATGAGTCGCCCCGCAAGAGGATTATGAGAGAGACGAAGACATCAACTAATTCCTTTTGCTCAGAATCGAGTTGGCGCAGCTTACATCACCGTGAAGCTGAGGATGATTCCCTCTCCCTGTCACCCTCGTCAGCTTAAAATGAGATGGCCAACGAGTTGCAGGAGGGTAGGTCGCGATGAAATGACCGATCCCTTTCGCCGTCCTCGTCGCCGTGGTTCCCAAACGTCGGGTTGCGCAGCATCGACCCGATCCGCTTCATGCGCAGAGGCGCGCCGCCCTGCTCGTCCTTGCCATCCCCCTTCTCGGCCACCGGCTCTACGCTGGTCGGGGGGGTGGTGGGGGAGCGTTGGCTGAGGCGCTGCTGGGGGTGCGTCGTGGGCGGAGCAGCCGCAGCGTCCCCAGCAGCCTTCAGCGGCCCCGTGGCGACGGGCTGCACGGAAGACTTGGGCAGGGGCCGGTTGGGCGGGGCAGCCGCCGCGTCCCCAGCGGCCCTCAGCGGCCCCGTGGCGACGGGCTGCACGGAAGACTTGGGCAAGGGCCGGATGGGCGGCAGCGGCGTGTGCTTGATCGACGTACTGATCTGCCCGCTGGTGACGGCGTTGGCGGCAGTGGGATTGTTGGTGGTGCTGCTACTGGTCTTGGGCACCGCACTGGCGCGCTGCTCTGCTGCCACGCCAGGATGCACGGGAGGTACGGCCGCTGGTGTACGGGGCGGCGCGGGGGAACTTGCAGGAGCGCCTCTTGTCCCCGCTGCGTCGCCGCCGTTACCTTGCCGGTCGCTCATGTGGGAGAGATAGATGAGTTTGTGGCGGTAGCAGTCCCTCACCAAGCTCGCCGCCTTCTGCTTGCCGGACAGCACGAGCTCAGGCGTCAGCATCCGGCCCAGCACAGCCATGCTGGTTTGGGCGTTGAAGGGCACCATGTGCGTGCTCACCATGTAGCCGGTCGCCTCTCCCTCGGCTAGGAAAACCGTCACTCCGGGGGCGAGCACGATGAAGAGGGACACCGCCGCCATCTTGGACGCGTTGGCCTCCAACCTGGACAGCAAGTCTTGCTGAGGACCCGCAGCAGGGGTGGGCAACGCGCGCACGAACGAGGCCACGTCCATTGGCTCCACCTCGACGAAGGATCGGCTGCTGCTGGAGGAGTTCGCCAGCTGCTTTTTCACCTCCTTCGGTGCCGTGGCCGCGTAAGACAGCGGTGTCGGCACGCACATGACCTTCATCTCTCCCGCCTCGGGACCGACGCCGCTCGTACCCTTTCTGGGGGACAGGATCGACGTGTTCCCAGAGCCATCCTTTAAGTCGCTCTTCGCCGCCGCGCCGGCCTTTTCTCCCTCTGCTGCTTTCGTGTAACAGAACAGCACGGATACCTGCGCCTCGTGGGTTCTGCTGTCGTTGAAGAGGAACCACCGAGTGCGGTTTGGCACCTGCATCAGCTTAATACGCGGGTTTTGCCGACGTAGGCGTGTTGTGGAAGGGTCGCCTACATTGTTGTTGTTGCTCGCAGCGGCGACGCCCACCGCGGCCGGTGGGTTTTCTGTGCCATCGCCCCTGCGGAAGCGGCTGTCCTTCACCAGCAGCGATCGTGTGGAGCTGCTCAGCTGCACGTTCGAGTCCGTCTCCTCCATGTCGGTGTCGTTGCCAGACACCGTGGCAGGCGGCGGCGCGAAAATGGTCGGCGCCACCTTTGCGCCTATCATTGGCGCGGGGGGCACAGCAGCAGCAGCAGCGTGCGCTCCATTGCCATTTGGTCGTTGGCTGAGTCGCTGCACCACCGCCGTGTCACTGGGAGGGGGCGGCGTGCGGGCTGCTTTAGGGGAGGGCAGACTGGCCATGTCGCGGTGCTGAGCCTCCGATGCCGCAGAAGCAACTTTCAGCTGCGGTGGTTTACGCGACGCGGCGGACGCCGTTGGAGGCGAGGTAGCGGCGTCGCCCGCAGAAGCTTGACCGCTGGCGTTGTTGTTGTTTGCCGCATCGAAGTTGAAGCCTTTCCGTCCTGTCGTGTGCATCTGCGAGTTCGTCGAAGCGGATCCGCCCTCACTGGAGAGATCGCCGTCGCCTACGTGGTCGATTACGTTGATTGTGTCTGTCAGGCCAGCCGCGCCATCTGTGGAAAGGGGGGCAAGACGCCCTTGCTCATCCACGGCGATGTTAATGAGAAAACAAGAGCTGACGGCTGGGGTGAGGCTGGGGTCGTTTTGAATAGACTTCGCCTGCACTTCGATCTCGTCGATTTTCGCCAGGGCCGCCTCGTCGCCACTCTTCGCCTTGCGCATCTTTGAGACGTTTGCAAAGAACTCCTTCGCATCCTTCTTTGCCTCTGCGGTCACAACGGGGAGGTGACGGAGGGCGATGACGCGGGCCGCACACCCGCCTTGAGGGCGGCGAACATTGCCTCCTGCGTCGCGCGTGGGAAGCGTTGACGCGGGAATGTGTTGCACGCTTGGCGTGTGATTGTAGAAGAGCGGACACGCCGGCGATGGCGATGTCGCGCTGCCATTCGCTGTGCTGGATCCGGATCCCATGGTACCACGTAGAAAGGCACACACTGACCTTGCAGTGAATCTACGCGTCAAATAAAAACGTTGAGGCTACAAAAAAAAAATATCCAAACAGAGCCCAAGACAAGCAGCAAACTCCTCGCGGTTCTACTTGCTGATATAGGGCACAGTAGAAAAGGCAAAAAGAAGAGCACAATAGAAGACGACAGTCCGTTTTGCGACACACTAGCACTAAATTGCAAAAAAAAAGTGGATAGACCAAAGAAGAGCAGAATGTACAAAGGAAAGAGGAAGACAGAAGAACAGGAGGTTTGGGGAAAAACGAAGAGAAAAAAAAAATAACTTCTTAGAAGAACGTTGAGCTCTTGATTCTGTTGATGAAAGATTCTAAGCGACGTGTGTGCCAGAACCGTCAGCCGTGCTGCTACGTTGTGAACTTTCACAGTGCCTCTGAACCGACCCACTTTTGCTCTACTGAGGTGAGGGCGAGGGAGTTGGAGAAATTAAAAAAAAAAAAACAGAGAAACAAAAGGGCTACGAATGAAAGCTAAATGAACACTTGACAACAAATTGCAAAGAAGCACGGTTTAAAATAACAGAAAAAAAAACGGCTGGGTTGTGCGCAGGCCCGCGGCTCGCTCTCCACTGCTACGTATTATTTGTCCTCGTTTCGTCACCCCTGACGGCGCTCTCTCTCTTTATATTCTACAAGTATGAACGCCGGGGAAGACGTTTTCGTCTCACACGAAAGCCTCCGCGTCGCGGCAATACGGTACTTTGTTTAAGTTACTGTGTATTCTTCTTTTTTCGTTGATATCGGAACACAGCGTATGTAATCTGTTTTGCGGATGTGTGTGTTAGCGTCGCAGGCCCTCAGAGAAAAGAGGTGCCAGAATGTGTTTACCAGTGCAGCCGACCGCAGCAAAATCAGAAGAAACAAAGAGAGAGAGAGAGAGGGAGACGAATCAGAAAGAAGTCGGCTAATACAGTGTTAGCTATTGAAGCTAACCGGAATATTCCTCCTCTTTTTTCCCCCACAGGGAATGATCGCAAGAAAGAAGCCCTGTAGGAAATACGCATGGTGATTGGGCACCTGAATCTCTCACGGTTCTCCAGAAAGACACTCGGAACAGAATTGCCCGCGTGCCAACAATGTGTGTAATGACACTTGAAAGGCGACGCAACCATGCACAATAACTGTATAATGTGTTCTCCCCGAGATTTTTAGCTATCCGGCAAAAGCGCTGCTTCAATTATTTCCTGTGGAGATAGTGCTCTTCATCGTGGCAATGAACATTTTGTGGAATATGCGTCTTCCGCTTGAAAATTCGGAGTTTTTTTGTTTTTGTTTTTGTTTTTTTGTTTTTCTTCATATCGTGTGTATTAAAAATACATAGAAAAATATGGAGAAAGAGAAAGAGAGGTGCATCAATCCTGTTCAACTCGCCCTCGAACACCTCACTGCGTGGTTGCGTTTCGGACCACTCTCCCCCTCGCCGCTGCTTGCGTGTTCCGCTTTTTTTTCCTTTTCTTTGCGTTTTTGCAAAAGGCGTGCGTTTGCGGACCACATCTCTCAAACACACCACCTCGCAGGAGGACGCCGTGCGCAGCTGCAAACATGATGCACATACCATAAAGAAGTTACTACAAGTATTCGCTTCTATGCGCACGCATACAATCACTGTGCGCGTTGCCTTTCATCAAAACTCGCAGCGTTGCCGCTGCTCTCGTTGCTGCCATTTGTGTCAGCGTTGCCGTCCGCCTCTTATTGGCTCTGACAAGTCACCCGCCGTCACACCTGTCTGTGAGGAGTTCTGCTGCATGACCAGATCCGGGCCTGCCCAGCCTCTCTTCCCTCTGCGACTCCGCGCGCATCGCCCACACCACCATATTCGACAGCTTCACGTGCACACCACTTTAAGGGGGGGAGCTCGACAAAGTCCGAAGCGCGCAGCACCTGCTCACCGCCCAAAAACGCCTGGCGTAAATGTTAGATTGTGCCTTTCGCAGACCACTTCGCCAATGTCCACACTAGGTTGTCGCATTGCACGAAGCGTTTACAGATGTATCTGCTCAGTAAATTCGGAAAAGAAGACAGGGAAAAGAAAAAGCGTTCTTCCTCGAAGCAGCGCTTGCACGTCAGAGTGAAATGCATCAATATAACACAGATAGGAAAAAACCGAAACGGTTGGAGGCACTAAGGAAGCCATCTGAGAAACGTTACTCTCTCTTCCCGTCAGAAAGCGAAGCAAAGAAAAAAAAAGAGGTGCGCATTCTCCGGGCTGCCTCACTTGTTTATTAACTCGCCGCATTACTTATTCAAGTGAACGCCTTTAAAGGGAAAAACGGAAACAATTGTACAGACAAAAACGAGGAGAAACTATAAAAACGGATCGACGAGCCTTGTGCAGGGCTTGCGCGTCGTCTGCTACTGTTAAAAGCACCAAAAGATACCTCGACAGAACAGCGCGCGCCGGGATTTGAACTTCACTCCATCTTCGATTTACGCCTCCTCGCGACGCTTCTTCATGTCGTCCACAACCTCCTCCTTGTTGGGGTCAACCTCCATGAAGTGGATTCGCGTGCCGTCATCCGAGGCGTCCTCCAGAGGCAGGTTCCCGCCCTCGCCGGTGCCCTCCGCCTTGGCGGCCGAAAACTGCAGCGGCTGCACCACAGCAACGTCTGAAGCCGCCTCCAGCTTCTCGTCGACCTGGTCCACAGGGTTGGCGTCGTAGCTGGTGGTGAAGCCATTGTACTCGCCGCGCATGAATCGCTTCGTCTCGCCCGGCGGCACATCGAGCACCAGCATGCACTCGCCCGTCTCTGTGCTGACGACGGTAGCCTGGGTGTCGTCGAGGGGGGTGACGGAGCTCTCGGGGCCGAAGGTGACGGCCACGCGCATCACGTAGTCGGTCGTGTCGTTGTAGAAAGCCCACATGTGACGCTTCTTGCTGACGAGACGGAAGAGCAGCCCGTTGTCCTCCTCGAAGCAGCGGTAGATGTTGTCAATGGGGAACGCCTCCGCAGGACCGGGGCCCACGTAGGGCGAGTTCGAATCCGCCGCCCGCTGCGTCTGACTCGCTTGGTGGATGGGCGCGACCGCGGCATGACGAGGATGTTCGTCCGGCGACGCATCGTCCTCCTCCTCCACTGGCGCCGTCGCCCCCTGAGGCGCCGCAGCACTGGCAGCGGCCTCCTCGGCTGCAACATCAGCAGCGACAGCGGCGCCAGCAGCAGCGGCATTGGCGGCAGCAGCGGCATCAGCGGAAGCAGCAGCATCGGCAGCGGCAACAGCGGCCGCCTCTGCGGGGGGTGCGAGAGGCGCCTCTTCCACGGCGGCGGGTGCGTCCTCGGCCTGCGCCTCCGCTGCCACAGCGGGCTGCGCAGCTGAAGTCACCACCTCATCTTCCGGCTCCACTGCCGGTGCGGCCGCAGGGGTGGCGGCGGGAGTGGTCGCCACGGTTAGGTGCGTAGCGTCATCCGCCGGCTCATTGCGCTTCGGCTTCTCCGCAGGCCTCTGTGCCTTAGGTGCCGGTGCGGTCTTCGGGTTCTGCGGCGCACTCTTCTTGTCGTCGGCGCTCTTCGCCGTGCTGTTCTTGCAGCCCATGTCTGATGTTATTCTTATGTGTTCTCGGTTGTTGTTGTTGTTTTCAATCTACAAAGAGAAGAAAGAGCTGCGTATGAAGTACGCTGGGAGAAAGTAAGTGGCGGATTAGAAGTGAGTCGAGATACACTAAGAGGTACAGTAAAAACAAACTGTTTTAGAAACGGTGTTTAAAAAACACCGTTTTTTTACAGGAAAAAAAAAGTGGAGCTGAAGAAGCGCTGTACTTGTGAAGGAGCCCAGAAGCGAGAGTTATTCTCGAGCTAGAAAAGAAGCAATGGAGTAATACCTGACGACTGACACGTGATGAAGAGTGCGCACGTCAATAGATAGGGCCCCAGTGTGTCTGTGTATGTGTAGACTTGCGGAGTTGGGTTGTTGTTGTTGTTGTTTTTCAATGCGATGACAACGAAGAGAGAAACGAGAAAGAGAGGCTCAGGTGGTCAACGACTCCAATGCAAAACAAAAAGAAAGAGAAAGAAGACCAGGAAAAAGATTAATGGACGTACAGTGCTGCCATGCTGCTGTGTGCTTTGTCCAGCTCGTCCAATTCTTCTGAGTGCAACAACCTGAAAAAGTGGACGAGCTAAAACGACACACACAAGTGATAGCAATGAAGAGAAAGCCAGAGATGCGCACTGAGAGTTTTCGCTGCGATTTTGGAAAAAAGGTTAACGGAGCAGCTTTGTTCAAAGTGCAAGTGGAAAGGCACAGCCGCAATTCCGACCACAGTACGAAAATGGCTGAAGTGCTTGAGGAGCCGCGGAAAAAGCAGCATAAATTGTGTGTATGCATGTATGCACGCATGCGTGTACACGCCGAGGTATGGAAAGTTTCATTGGATAATATAAAAGCAATGACCTTCGGGTTGGTTGAATTACTTCGACCAGAAAAAAAGGGAATCTAGTGTCTCTCATGGTCACTGGAGTACAGCACTGCATCGCGGGTCGACGTGACAAGTAAAACTGTCCGCCAGCTGACGAGAACAGTGTGATGCATGGCATCCGGTTTCATGACCCTGCGCACTTGCGTTTCACATCTTGCCTACGTCGCACAAGCCCCAGGAGTATTCCTCTTTCCTATAACCGGTTTTTTTGTTTGTTTGTGTTTTATTTTCACCAAAGCCAATTTGGCAATTGCTTCTCTCACTCTGTCGCGGGCGTCCGGGTCGTTGCTGACCGTTGGAGTCCTGCGCAAGCGCACAGCAATTCCTAAGTGTGTGAAAAGGAAAAGTTAAACGCACCTCGTGAAGCAACTCGGCCGGTTAAAAACAGAGGGAGCAAAGGAACACTCGAGGTTCCATTCACGCACCCTATGCAAAGTCAACATCCATGTATGTGGCCATGGTGCTGAGATGGGACGTGCCGTACAAGCGCACGGAGCTGCCAGCGCCAACACAGAGGACAGGACTGAAGTCGTGAAAGCACGCTGCGCCGGGCTCACTGCCCCGCCGCTCTACCGCACTCTCCCCGGCAACCCCGCCTGCTGCATACGTCGTCAGATCGTAGCTCTCCACCACGCACGATGTGCCAGTGGAGCACCGACGCGCAGAAGATAGAGGGCGGCCACCGCTGCCTGTCACCCCTCCACCAACGTCGCCTCCACTGAGGCGATACGGCTGCGTCAGCTGCAACGTCGTCGGCGTCGTCGTGAGCGTGAGGAACCGCTTGCTGCACGGGTGCACGTCGAGCTGGCGGATCATCGTGGATGCACCGCCCTCGACCGGCATGGGACTCACGCCCAGACCACCAGACGCCGGCCAGCCCCCACCCCCTTCCCCGCCTCCTGCTCCTTGCAGTGCCCCTCCGTTCAGCGCGGCACCGAATACCAGACTCGGCTCCTTCGCGTACCGGCGATCCCACACGGCCACCGTACCGCAGGCGTAGCCAGCTACCACCGCCTCCGGGTACCGACGCGAGTAGCACACACGCACGCAGAGAGAAGAAAGAGGGCTGGTGCCGCCCCCGCCGTGTCGAGACGTCGGCGACGCGCTGCCAAAAAAGAACTGGGAGGAGGGGTGGGCGTAGCCAAGCCGTGCCGCGCCGCCACCGCTGCCGTCGCGCAAGTCGAAGAGGCACATCTGCTTGCCGTAGCTTCCGACAAGGTACTCGTATGGTGTGTACGGGTTGGCCTGGAGGGCCGAGATGGTGCCGGCCCCCACGCCAGAGACCGAGTCTGCGCTGGCGAGCGTGCCGATGGCGGCCAGGCGCTGTTCGTTGCCCAGGTCCCACGCACTCACGCCGCCGACGCCGTCGCTTACGTACAGCAGTCCGGTGCACGACTGGTAGCTGGACACACACTGGTCCGCCCCCTCTTGGTGGCCAAAGCGAGCGGTCTCGAAGGTGACCACCCGACGCACGCGCTGACCATCGGTGAAGTGGGAGAAAACCTCCACCGCACCAAAGCGGCGCACCGCACAAATCAGCGGGTGCTGGGCCGCGTCCACGAGGTGCAGGTCGCCCACTCCGTGGTAGTAGTGAGGGTGGCCGTGCTGATAGGAGGAGGGCAACGCGGCAATCGCATTCGCAGCCTCGGCGCGGTCCATCCACGCACCAGCGCGGCTCCCCGCACCGCCGCCCCCACCAGCAGCCATCTCATCGCGCCGGTAGAAGTTGCCGGGGTTTCGTACTGCCTCCCTCTCGCGCACGCCACGCCACCCGTCCACGGTGCCTCGCTGCAGTCGTCGCTGTGACGCCAAGTCCCCGCGCGGAGTCGGCGCCTCGCCGTTGGGATTGAACCGGTCGTACATGAAGCGAGGCCGGGCGACATTGTACAGGTCAGAGCGGCTGCGACCCACCACGTCACGCAGAAAAAACTGTGCCTTTGCGTGCAGCTGGCGCCGCGGGGCGGTAGAGGTGATGTTGCTGAATGTCTTCGCGACGCGCCGGCAGGGGTGCGGCGGCTCCGCGGTTTCGCCGTCCGTCACGCCGTCGCCCGCGTCCTCTGCGGCCTCCTCCTTATCACTCCCATCGATGTCGTCTGCGTCACGGCCGTGCACGCGCTCGGCGTCCTCCTCCTCCCCTGTGGTGGGCAGCCCCAGATGATCGTACGACCACACACTCAGCAGCCCTCCTGTGGTCGACGCAATGACAAGTGGCTCGGAGGGGTGGAAGAGCACCACGTCCACGCTGCCACCCACCCGTGCGCCGTTCTCCGCCATGTCAGAAGAGCGGCCACCGCGGCGCGCCGAGTGGACAAAGCCAGACCTCCTCGCCCGGCCGCCGCGGCGTTGGCTGTAACCTGGGATGCCAGCCTCACCGATGTCGCCCTCGCCCAGGCAGTGGAAGGGTGGTGGTGCAGCGGATGCAGCAGTGAAAGCTCGGCTGCCGGCCGTCGCCTCATTCTCTCCCGTCTCTACGCACTTAGCAAGTGTGGGGATGTCCATCCGGCGCGAGCCTAGGCCAGCCACCTCCCCGCCTGGCATCTCGTCCTGCGCAAAGGCGCGAATATTGCGCTCCACCCGCTGATAGTAGTGGTGCAACGCGTTCTCCTTCTCCAGGTTCATCGGGTGGCGCGGATCGCTGTCGTCCATTTTCTCCAGCATAAAACGCTCCAGAAAGCTGAGCGCGCCATAAGCGAAATTGGTCATAGAGGTGCTGTCCATCGCCCACAGCGGGTGCAGCGCCAGCGTTTCGGAGTCGAGCAGCGTGCCCCCCAGCTCCCCCTGCGCGTCTTCGTCCGTCGCTTGGTCAAGGGGGTAGGTAGAGGGGTAGTACGCCTCCCCCTCTCCCACCGACCCACGCTCGCCGCTCACGCCGCGACGCCGACGACTGCCGCCGCCCCGCTGGCCCTCGCCCTCATCAGCCTCGCCTTCCCTTTCGCTGCCGGAGCGGGTATAGCCATTGTGACCACCCCGCCGGTACCCACCAGCGCGGTCGCCCAGGTCACCTGGTGGGACATCATCGTCCCCGTCCTGCATCCCTCCGCCCCTGCCAAGGTTCATGTGATGGCGGGACGAATTGCGCGGGAAGGCGGAGATGGAGCTGGACCCGTCCGCTCCGTTGGTGGAAGCAATCCGCAGCAGCCGTCCAATAAAGCGCCGCAGCACCGCAGGGTGTGGGTCTGCCACGTCCTCAACTTCGGTCGCCGTGAAGGCCGGCGCAGCGTACACGTCACCCGTCGCGGCCGCACCAGTGGCCGCGGAGGTGGCCGACGACGTGGGGCGGGAGGAGCCCATCCGCGGCCCCGCACCACTCGCAGCTCCGCCGCCCAGGAGATCATCAAAGACCTCGCCTGCACTGAGCATTTCCCGCAGTGGGAGATACGTGGTCAAGTCGCCCCCGCCGTCCACCGACGACGCTGTCAGAGGGTCTGCACTTTGCCGCGCGCCGATGCCACCGATGGCACCGTTGCCAGCATCGCCACTCAGGTGGGTGTCCCGCACCGGATCTTGCCGCGCGCCGTAGCTGCGATGGCGCTGATGGGGACGGTGGCTCTGGTGGTGGTAGTGCCCGCCGAAGTCCTCCTCCCTCTGAGAAGGGTGCAGGTCCTGCGCGGCGTAGTCGTCGTACCACGACTGACGCAAAAAGCCAAACTCCTCGGTGACCACCTTGCGGGCGTAAGTGCGTATGTAGGGGCAGGCATCCTGCGTGTGCTCAAAGAAGAGCCGCACGAGGTTGCTGAGGGGCGGCAGGCAGGACTGTAGCCGCCGGTGGTCCTGTCGGGTCATGTGCTGCCGCAGATCGCTTGCCATTGCATTTGCAAGACTTCCCGCAACACCGCCGCCAGCTGCGTCACGCGCCGTGGCACCGTATACAGACCGGGCGGCAGGCACGAGCACGTTGCTGCCGCGGTGCGAGTATACAGAGCCCGGCGTCACCACACCCGGCGCGCGGTAGGACATGGACGTCGACGCCATCCATTGGTTTCGCGCAGAGGGCTCGTAGGACGAGGACAGCTGATGCTGTTGCTGCTGACGCTGTGCCTGCGGGGTGGCAGAAGCGCCGCGAAGGGTCGCATTAGTTGGTGCGCCGGACTGGTCGAGCGGTGATATTGGTGTCTTTCCTTGTGCGCTCAGCTTGAACCATTTGTACACCCACACGGCAACATACTGGCCTATCTCCTCGAGCGGCAGGTCCTCGCGCAGCTGGTCCAGCAGCCAGCGAAACGTGGTGTAGGCCATCCCCAGCTCCTCCAGCCGCAGGTCAGTGTTCAGCTCGCAGCGGTGAAGTGTCTCGCCTTGGATGATGTGCAGCTCAACCTCGACAAAGTGGTTGCGCGATACCTGGCTTGGTGCGGGAGAGATGAGCACCATCATAAAGCACCGCAGCGCTGCCCCGCGCAGAATCGACCTGTCGGAGTAGGTGAAGTTGAGAAGAGCCGACGAGGCCGCCCGCAGGCCTGCCGCGAGTACCTGCGGTGTCGTCGGCAGCAACTCGTGCACGGTGCCGTTCAGCGGTGGACTCAACTTCGCACCCAAAGCCGCGTCGTCGTCTTCGTCCGCGCCATCTCCATCACCTTCACTCTCCGGGGCAGCCGCGGGCTTCCAGTTGCACAGCAGCGACACAAACAGCGTGAGTAAGGTCACGTGATACGTCGTGGCGATGCTTGCTGGCGGCGGCGATTCCTCCACCCCATTGGCGGACGCAGCGGCAGCAGCAGCAGCGGCACGGCTGTGGACTTGCAAAGGAGAAGACCATGACTGATTTGAGCCCAGCGTGGAGCTAGGAGCGCGAGGGAGGGGCGGCATCGACGGGCCAGGGCTCGGCGACGCTGCCGCAGCTGCCCCCGTTGCACTCAGCTCGAGGCTGTTCATGAGCAGCAATGGGGCGTCTTCGCGAGTACGGCACAGCAGCTGGCAGCACAACTGAAAGACACCGTATCGATGACACGCTTCACGCCCGCCGTCGGTGTGTAGAGCGATGAGAGTGAGAAGGGCCGCCGCGAGCATCCGTTGGCCATACGGTGTAGCGTAAGGCCCTAGTGTTGCGTTCTGCCACGCCCCGGGTGCCTCCTCTACCGTCACCCCCGCTGAGGACTCAAGCGGTGGCACCACCACCGGGCTCTGGAGGATTTCGGCGCAGGCCTTGATGGCTATGTCGCGTTGCTTCGCGCTGCCGATCAGCTCCGGATCAGCGTAGCAGCTCTTACAGTAGATGAAGAGGGTGGACGGCATCAAGAAGCGAAGATCAGGTCGGCTCCAGTACCGATCGAAGACGAAACGATAGATGTTGGCCTCTGCGCACTGCAGCACCGCCGCAGGTCCGCAGTCCACGAGACGGCAAATGAGCTCCGTTGCCTTTTCGCGATGGGCAGCGACCAGCAGCGCCTGCAGCAGCAGCGGCATGCGATCCATGAAAGGGAAGGTGTGCTGCGGCGGCGGCTGGACAGCTGCTGAAAACCCTGATGAGGTCACCGGGGATCCAACAAAAACGTCCCCGCTTTCCTTCGCGGCCGTCAGCTCGGCGGTGTAGTGGAAGGAGCTGGCTTGACCAGATGTGCTGTTGTTAGTGAACAGGTTTGTCACGTACTCCGCCTTGCGGCCTGCGAGGCGACTTGACGTGCGATGTGCCTCACTTCGTGCCAACACCGCGGCTGCCGGGTTTGCGGGCGGGGCAGTGGTTGTCGCCCCTCCGCCGCCAGTGGCAGCGACCGCACCAGTGTGTCCACTCAGATTCGCTTGCGAGGTGCGTTGATAGCGACTCGTGGGCGGGGCCGCGCGTGGGTCTGCCCGCTCCGGCATTACACGAGTCTCGGCTGCTTTTCCTTTCCCCGCAGCGGCGCTGTGGGGCTGTTCACGAAGAAGGCGAGAGGATGCGTTGCGCGTGCTCCCTGCACCACCGGTGCCCTTCAGCAGATCAACCATCGAGACTGCCGAGGCGGCGGTGGACGCGTCACTCCGGGCCCCTTCCGACGTCGGCACGCCCTCGCCAAGCTGCTGCGGTGCCGAGTAGGAGGACCGGAGTGCGTTCGAGTAACGCTCTGACAAGTCGCGCAGCAGAGGTTCTCCAGCACGCTGCTGCCCTGCCCCGGCGGCGCTACGAGTGGTGCAACCAGACACCGGCGTCTGCCGGCGCGATCGCCACCTGCTTTTGCGTTCGTCGCTGATCCCGCCCTCTCTTACACGGCCGGTATCCCAGAAGGTAGAGGACGGTGGGGACGGCAACTGCAGCCCGATGATTTCCGCGAAAAAGACACGTGGTCGCTCAAAGGACTGCTGTATGATGCCGTCCAGCTGCGCCTGCATCCCCCGCAGCGACTCTGTGAGCAGGGATGGCATGATCACGGCGGCCTCGTCGGGGGTCATGGGCAGCCGAGAGTGCCGCCCGTCCGGGAAGATGGAGGTGGACGGCGCAACGCTGTGGCTCGTCGCCGGGGCGAGAAGATCCTGCCGTGTGTACTTCCAGGCGGTGACCTGCTCGTCCAACCAGCCACGAAACTCCAGCACGCTGGCACACCGCGGCGGTGCCGGATGCACGGCACGCAGGACAGAAACGCAGGCGCGCTCTACCAAGTTATCCCACGTGTTCCACAGGGTGTGCGAGTGCGTGGGGGCCAGCGGAGGGTAAACGCTGAGGCAGCCATCGAGTCCTCCCACGATGATGCGCTCAGCCAGGATATAGCCGCGAAAGAGCGGGGCCACGTAGACGTCCTCACGAAAGAGCCGTGAGTACTCTGGGAGAGAAAGGGTGGACCACGCGATGCACTCGATAATGCTCTGCAGGTACCAATGCAGCTGCCCAAGCGGTGTCTTCTTGTCATTCAGCGCGCCTGGGAAGAGGCGCAGCAAGAGAGGGTGCAGCTCCTGCAACTCAGGACGCTCAGCGATGAACCAGAGAACGGCCATGCGGAGAGGCGTGGTGAGGCAACTGGTGAGGATGTCAGAGGGGAGACGAGCGTGGTGCCGAAGCGCGCCGGCATTCCCGTTGCCGCCAGCAGAGCCGGCAGCAGCAGCCCCGCCGCCACCTCCCCCGCCAACGAAACCGCCCCTGGGCAGGTTATTGGAGCTCATGTGGAAGTCCTCGTAGCCGCCACCACCAACGGACTTATCGCGCAGCGAGTTCACGCCTGCCCCTGTGCCGGACCCCATGAAACTGCTCCCGCTCGCACCAATAAAGTAAAAGTCTTGCAGTACGGCGCTCTGCGCGGGCGGGGTGCCATCCGTCCCGCCCCCGCCGCGTCCGCGACGGAAGTTGTCACTGACATTGAGGTCGGCGCCGCTGCCGACACGGTTAAAGTTCCCACTTGCCGCATCCGCCGGACTCTCCGCCAAATTGTCCAGCTCAGCTGCACTCACCTGCCGACTGGACTTGAGCTGGTACTCGCGAGAGGACGTGAAGTACCGCTGCAGATGCTGCTCCTCACACATGCGAATGTAGTAGTTCAAAATTTCCCGCGCCTCCGCGCAGTCCGCAATGAAGACAAGGGGAAAACCGACACGGCTGCGAAAGGTGTCCAGCGACAACTTACTGTACGGCGGCCCTGCGTACCCGCTGGCACCGGAGGCGGTGTTCATGAGATACAAGTTGCCCCCACGCGGCGGCGGAACACCCCGTGCAAGGTAGTGGAAGATCACCTTCGCGTCCCCGGCGTCCTTGCGAGCATCACTGAGTGTCTGCACAAGATCAGATGGCCGCGCGTTTGCGCAGCATGAGGTGGGCAACGGCCGCGGCGCCAAACCTTCGTACTGCTCACTCAAGCACTCCGAGAGCTGCGAGAGCACCGTCGGCGCATCGCCGGGCGTCAAGGCGGGCGAGCGCCACATGAGCAATGGAGACCACGCCTCGGCCTCAGGGGAGCTCAGCGACGGCATGCGCGCGTTCTCAGACGAGCCCTCCTCGCCATCCTCTTCGACCTGCGAATCCCCGGCGTTTTCAATAATGGAGACGTCCACGTTCAGGGCAATGCACAAACTCTTCGTGTGGGTCATCTTCACTGCGGTACGGGAGGCGATGGCGCGAGGGCGGTAGGCCGCGCCGTGTTTCAGCAATCGCTGCTCATTCCACCGCACGTTGTGCAACTCCTGATGCATCCAGCACTCCTGCACAAGTTGGCAGCCCCACCGCCGCTGCTCTGCATCCAGCAGTGCCGTGTCTGACACGTGCGCAAGGTGGGGGCGCGACGAAAGACGGCAAGAGGTGCGGCCTAATCCTGCTCCATTAGCACCAGCAGCAGTAGCCGTAGTCGATGTGCGCGTCTGCCTCAGCGGAACGGCAAACGCGGTGGGTGGTGCCGGTAGACCGCTGAACTCAGCCGTCATCGAAGACTGTGCCGAATTGCGGTGCGCAGAGTTGCGTCGCGACAGCGTGTGGCTGGCACTGCCAATGGTGTCGCTGCTGTTGCTGCTGGACGGCGTCAACTGACTGGGAAACGAAGGTGGCGGCTCGGCGAGTCCGAGATCAGACCGCGTTGCCGACATTCGGCTTTCCTCTGTCTCCTCGCTTGCCGCGACGACAGATGGAGACACCTCGCCCATTCGTGCAGTCGAAAGTATTAAGTGGAGAAGCTCTTGCACATCGCCGTCGGTGATCTCCTCCAGCGACTCCAGGTCCGGCACCGAGAGAAGAGAAACTGCGCCACCATCGTTGCGAAAGCACGCCGGCGTCAAAGACGTATCCATGGAGTGTGTTCTCGCAGGCGTGAGCGAGCACCCACGCAAACTGCAGACCCAGCTTCTTTTTTCTTTTTTTTTTATGTTTGTGTGTGTATTTTCGTTCCTCGACCAGCTTTGTATGACAACAGCAATATATATATATATATATATATATATATATATATATCTATGTCTATATCCTCAAGTGCGCACTCTGGCGGAATCGGGTCTGCGCTACAAACGACGACTCTTCAAAGCAACGAGCCGCGAAGTAGCGGGCCAGCGAGGAGCGAAATAGGGAAGGAATAGCAGTAACAAAAAAGTGCTACGAAAGCACTGATGAATGGATCCGATAAGCACAGGGAGGAGAGAAAAAAAAAAAGAGAGATGATGATTCTAACAGAAAACTTAAGGCTTAAAAAAAAAAGTGTTCAAAAAAGAAAAACTCAGAGTAAGTGTGTGTGTCACAGTGGAGCCGCGAGGCACGAGCTCAATCGTCGCCAATTAGCACAAAAACAGCGTCTGCGTGTAAACTAGAAAAAAGAGTGGCGAAAAGCAGCTAACATAAAGAAAAATAATTAATAGAAGCGCCACTGAAGCGCCAAGCTCAAATTTCGTTGCGAAGCTTAGAAGCCCCCCAAAGAAGCACAGATGCGAGCTAGTGCGAGCCTATCTGTCTAAAAATATAAGTATCTGCAAATTGTATCCAAATTGGAAGAGCATTTCAGTTTGTGAGCCTCAACAAAACAGCGAAATGGAGTAATATGAGTCTAGCAGAGCAAGTCATCGAAGAATTACCTGTTGCTCTTGGTTTTTCCTTCGCAACTTCCGCTTCAAAAGTCCGCGATCCTTGGCTCCCTGTTGGCGGTGCGGGAAGCGGGCGAGATGTTTTCTGGAAGCGTCGAGCTCCATGGTGGTTGGTACCAAATCGATTAGCGGTACACCCGATTGATTGGAATGTGCGAAGCAAGACGCAAAAGAGGCAGGATGGGAAAGGTCAACAAAAGAAGTGACGAGTAGAAGACATCAGCGTGGGCAGCTGAGAATACATCAAGGACAGATTCTACAAGGCGATCGATCAAAAGCACTTGACACTCCGGCGCCGAGCTTCAAATAGGGTATGATCCAGATCAACAGCGCGGCACTGGTCGTCAAAGACTTGACAAAGACAATTTCTAATGAAAGAGAGAGAGAGAGAGCATAGAAACAGCGCATGAACAAACGCAAAGATTTCGTAGAAAACGAAATGCCAGAGTCGCGCGTCGAAGAAGCTCTAAGCCTCCTTCTCTTTTTTTTTTCACAGACTTTTGCAGATTCGAGGAAGAGTCCAAAAGCCGCGATGTGTGTATGCGTTTGTGTGTGTGTGTGTGTGTTTTAAACTTCATTGATGAAGTCATGTAAAGCGAAGTAAAGACACATTAACGCGCCTCATTGGCAAACAAGAACACAACAGTTGGGGGAAAGAAAAGCCTGCAGCTGAGAAGAAATGAAAAAAAAATAGCTGCTTTGGGCTGCCAACTGGGTACATCCGCAGACAAAGGCAGCTGCAGCTATATAGAAAAAAGTCAAGAGAACAGTGTGTTTCTCTCGTGCTTCTAATTTTTTCCTTTTTTTTTTCAACATAGACAGCAGCCTTCAAGGGGACTCTCTTTCCGGCTGGTCTGCGCACTGCCACACACTACCGAAAAGCGCTGAACAAGTGCACGACTTGCGAAAAGCGTACTTTGTCGATGTGTTGCGGGTTCGCGCCCATCCCAACCCGCTGTTGTTGTTGTTGCTTTTAGCTCCGGCAGTGTGAAGTGCACCAGCCGCTCCCGTCAACCCGCAAGCAGACTAATTAGCTGTCTGAAGGTTTTCTGAATCAAGATGGGCTGGCCCGCAGAAAGAAAAAAAAACCAAGATTCTACATAAAACAGCAAATATCGTCAGAGAAGCACAGAAACACGAGCCCGGAAGAAAAAAGAAAATAGTGTAACAAGGGCATCAACCGAAAGGAAGAAGCCAGTGCGTGGGGAGAGGAAGAAGTCGGGTAATGGCTGGAAAGTTAAAGAAAAGGAAAGAAGAGAAGGCCTTTTACCACAACTAAAACAAAACCCCAGCATGGTGCGGAAGATTGTGAGATGTGTGGCATTATTCCATAACGCCAACAAGCGTAGTAAAAAAAAAAAAACAGGCAACTCATATCCCTTTTTCCAAGCACCACACATCGAAAGCCTGGAGAGCTGCCCCACTACTCTACTTGGGGCCGCTTCCGTTGCCAACCCTCTCCCGCTTTCGCCCAGACATTCCTCCTCTCACGGCAATCGCGAGTCAGTATACATCGAAGTACGCAGCAAACGACAACAGCTGACTCCCACCTATGAGAACAAAAAAAAAGGTTTTCCAAACAAGGAGCGCAACAAAAAAAAAAAGAGGGAGAGATGCACATCAGCATACATCGTGAACCTACACCTCTAAACGAGTCTACACATGACTGATGCAGAGTACTCCTGGTGCACAAAAACCGTCAATGGAGAAGATGAGGAAGAAGAAAGAAGAGAAGAAAAAGACACCGACGAAAACACCAGCGGGAGCACACAAGAGACAAAATGGCTTGTGTCGAAGACGCGGAAAAGAAAGGAAACCACATATCGCCCAGCTCGGGACACTTTCACCGAAGAGCTAATAATAAAAAGAACCGAAAGCAAAACCAAACGATGAAGAGAGAGAGAGAAAGCGATCACGGAGGGAGATCACCAGGAAAGCAAACAAAGAGCAAAAAGAATCCAGAAAAAAAAAAGGTGCGCGGGGTAGACTCGTCAAGGAAACGGACAGGAAGGGTAAAAGAGAACAACACCAGCAGATGAAAACGCAAAACACGGCGACCGTCAGCATCGGTCCTTCTCACTTCTCCGGTACACTTTGTCGTTGCCGTTGTCATTCTTATACCTTTCTGAGGGCAACTTGCCACCTCGCTCAACCGCATCATGGGAGAAAAAGAAAAAGAGCACGCCTCGCTTATCCTCCACGTCCCCCTCAATGATCAACAGCGATCAAAAGCGTGGGGAGGATAGCACTACAGACGGTACTCGCGCTCATCCTCTGCAGTGCGTGCCTCGAGGGTGTCCACACGCCAGCCCGTCACGGTGCCCTCCACAAACAGCTGCGTCTCACCTGGGCGGATGTCCACCTCGCACAGATACTTGCCGAAGTCATCCTCATTACCCTCCTCCGGGTCGTCGATACGGAAGGCGGTCGTGTCGCCAAGCGGCACGATCTGTGAGTCGTAGTCGAAGAGCACCGCTACGTGAATGATCAGGTCTCTGCTATCGTTGTAGAAGGCCCACCGCTTCGCTTCGGTATCGGCTATGCGGTAGAGAAAGTTGCTGAACATCGGGTACGTCCGGTTTCCCTTCACCGTCGGCTTGCCATTCTTGAACGTCACCGGCGTGGTGCCCTCCTCCTTAGATTTCCCAGAGCCCATTGTTGTAGAGTGTGGAGATTCGTGAGGAAAGGGAAAGGAAAAGAAAACGAGGTCTTGGAGTAAAACTCAAGAGCTGGAAAACTATACAGGATAGGGTTCAATGGAGTAAGCTCACCCTGCCGTTGCAATCCGCAAAAATTCAAGAAAAGGAGCGAAGAACGCACTTATATTTTTTAGCAAAGAGTAATGAGGAGTTGCTCAAAAAGACACTCTATTAATATTAGGCAGTGCATTGCAAAGGCAAAGTGAGGCGGAGGTAGAAGGAAAAGATACCGTCATTGAATGTTTTATGTAAGGGAGGGGAGGAGTGGCGAGGCGTACGCACACACCGCTATGGGGTACGATGAGACGGCGCAAGCGAGGGATTGCAGGGCATGATTGCCTTGATGTGTTTGCAACACGACGTGCACGGTACGACGCTGCACGTCAGGGAGTCAGTCAGCGCGCGAGTTGAAGCAGCAGCAAAATGCAGCGCTCAATCCAATTTGGGCCCCGTTTCTGAGAATGAGATAATTTGAAAGGCAATCATCAAAGCTCTATGTTAAAAGCTGCGGTCCGGTACGATAAATCACAGTCGTTTATGTGAAGCAGCTCGGTCGCCAGCTACGCTGAATCACAAAGCACAAGCATCTGAGTCCAGTTTTTGTTGTCATGGTAGTTTCATGTTTTTGTTGTGTTTTTTAAGGGGCCTTGATGACGATGCTTCTGCGGCATTGTCCAAACCTGCAAGAGAAATCAAAAAAGAAAGAAAAAAAAAGCATCACTTCAACCAATTTGCTTAGTAAGACACATTTAACGCGCGGCAATTTCAAATTTCCCTCCCACGCCGTCCTTTTGACAAGACGTAGCGACGCCCAGTAGAGAGGCAGAGGGCAAGCAACAAGAGCACAGATAGAAAAACAAACAGACGCAATGAGATTAAACTATAGAAAACTAAAAAAAAAAGAGGAAAAGCTTCTGAAGCATATGTACATTCATTCATATAAATCTTTTTTTGGATTTCAAACACACCGTTTTCTCGCCACGCCCGTTCTGAGCAAAAAAAGAAAAATGCTTTTAGATCGGGTGGAAAAAAAAAAGACACGACTGTCTACTGTGTCTACAAAGCTGTATACGGAAGTGCCCTCCTTTTGTCGCCGAATGGAACGAGGACTACACGAGCTTTAACTTAAAAAAAAAAAAAACCAACAAGCAGCAACCAATAGTAAAAAAAGAAACAAAATTGCCAGTTTTTGCAACGGCCCAAAAGCAGTGTAATCAAATAGCCTCGTGGTTGAACTACCAACCTCGCCCTCGCAACATCCTCCTTTGCCTGTGTCTTTGGTGTGTTGACGAGTGCGGCGGCGAATAAGTAAAAAAAAAAAAAACGAGAAACAACAGAAAGAAAAAGAAACGTTGGTGAATCTGTATACTATGCTGGAGCGGGGACGCGGAGAAGAAACAAAACGAACAACACCGCTGCTCTCCTCGAAAAGAGCAGAGCAGACTTATACAACTCAGTCGATTTCAAGCTACCAGTCGCGCAATTCAACCTCACTTCATTCGAAAAAAAAAATGGTTTGCCTCTGGCCTCTCTCCACTATTTCTTTCGCTTCATTGAAGAGGCACAGTAAAGAGCATTGGAAGTGTTCTTCGCATTGGCGTGTACAGTTATATGTTAGAGAGAAGAAAGAGAGTTTAACAACGTCAGGAAAGAAAAGAGAAAGTTAAAAAGCAGCATCCGCTGTGATTGTCTCTCGTTCCTCTCTTCCGATTGCGATAGCGCACACACGCACACATACACACACACATATATATATATATATATTTATGTATGTATGTATACGTTAGTGGAAGTAGCGAACGGAAACGAGGAAAGATAAAGAACGTTGTACACATCAGAAATTTGGAAATGGGGAAAATCACATTGGAGTTGGCAGAAAAACCTTGCGCCAGGACAACGCAGCGAAGAAATGTGAGAAAGAAACGGAAAAAAAAAATGTAAGATACACCAATGTCTTATTTCTCTCTTGCGAAGAAAAAAAGAGCGAGCACGATGTGAGGTGCCTCAGCTTGGTGCGGAGGGTGTCGAACCATCGCCAATAAAGCCGAAAAGATAGAGCAATATCTGAAAACAAAAACTAGAACAAAGAGAAAAAATCACTTGAGACATAAAAAAAAAGCCCCCGACATTCGAGAAACCCTGCATACATTTGCGCGCTGCTCTCTCTCTCTTTGAAAGACGGTGCGCTGTGAAATGTTGTGCTTTCACTCCTCAATTAGAACTTGCTGCTTTTCGGCGCTTCGAGGCGACGGTAGTAGGCCTTCTCATCCTGCTCCGGGTGTTGCGCAAAGTACTCCTCCGTCAGCGGGAGCGCCTCCAACTTACTCTCATACCCGTCAATCGTGCCCTGCACGAACTTCTTCGTCTCCAGCGGGTACACCACCATCTCAGCGAGAATGCCATCGTCCTGGGTTTCCATCACAGTGTCCCCAAGGGCCTCAAGACGGCTATCGGCGCCGAAGAGGTACTTGATGTGGAACTCGTAATCCTTTGAGTTGTTGTAGAAGGTCCAGCGGCCCTGCTCCTCATCGGAGAAGCGATAGAGAAGACCGCCAAAGAGCGCCTCCTTGATGCCTCGGGCATTGGGCTTGACGAACATGTAGCCCTTCGTCGGGTCCTGGTCCGCCGCGCTGGAACTCGAGTTGCAGCAGCCCATGATGTTGGTATTAATGCAAAGCGGTGTGGTCTAGATGTTTAAAAAGGGAGAGGAGCGGTAATGGCAATGCAACACAATATTTTTTTTTGCGTGTTTTAGCAAGTTCCGAAAACCAAGTTGTTTGTTCTCGTTTGGTTGTTTGTTTGTTTTAGGTAGAGCGTAAAGGCAGAGTACTAGCGTGGGCTAAAACGTTTAAATTAGAAAATGGAGAATCGAACAATGAAGCGTGAAGGACTGGACGCGTAGCGGGATATAAAAATCGAAAACAAAGGGCTGAAAATTAGAGAGAGCCGAGGACGAGCGTTTTACAGCTTTTTCTTTGGCTTTCGGAGGAGAAAAGTAGAAGGAGAACACGTAATGAGCTCTTATTTTATTATTATCATTATTATTATGTGTATGTGTGTCATTTTAATTTAAAAAGTAGCGAAAATGAGCGAGTTGTGTATGTTTACAAGGTTGGCAGAATTTCGATTGGTGCAAAGCGGCCAACGTGGGAGAAGAAGATTGGAAAAGGATGCAGGAAACCAAAAAAGTGGCAAAGTGTGGTTAGGCAAGACGAAGATGAGAAGCATTTGGGAGAGTAACGGTTTACTCCGAAGGTGTGTGTGTGGGTGGGCGTGTGCAAATAGCTCTTGATATTGCAGCTTTGGTTTGGTACACGAGGTAGTAGAAGGACAGCCTCTTGGGTCATCAATAACATGACAAGCTTACAATTCTCATTTTTTAATCACTTGAGAACTCGGTGGCCCTTTCCCGTTCATTTTAGCGGTAGTCGTGCTACCAGATGTCAGAGAAAATAAAAGAGTGCTCTATTAGATGCAAAGCTTAAGCGCAAGAGAAAGGAGAGTAAGAAAAACGTATGTACTGTACAAAATAAGAATGACAGACGCTCTCTCTTTTAGGAAAAAGAGAAACCAATTCGAAAGGAAAAAGCAGCGGACACTATGATACAAAGTCACCAGGTAAAAGCACGGTTGCGTTTATTTTAGACGAAAAAAAAAAAATACGCTAAACACACAATGGTGTACATAAATAAAGGCCACACCAAGCGGCAAGTGTACCGTACCGGCGCCGTCTCTTTCATCGAACAGCTTGACAGGGTGCTCACTGCTGAGCTGGTGCCTCTAGGAGCAGGCAGACGCCACCGTATCAAAATCATCGTCTGCGCGGGTGCCGGCTTCCTCGGATACCTCCGTGTGAATGTACGTATTTGGAAAGCCCGCCTGTGGAGACTTCACCTGAAACTTGGCCCTCACTGATTTGACGTCATCACCAAGAGAGAAGCAGGTGCTGTTCTGAAAAGCGGGAGACGCCTCTGAAAGCTGTACGAATTCGACTCGTGGCCCGTCCTTCACACCAGCCGCCTCCTTTTGAAAGTACCCGATCACGTACGGGCGATTCGCAATGGATGGCTCTGCACCAGCTGGGGACGCGCTGGACGCGGTGGCAAGCATGCGCGGAATCACCCAGTAAGGCGAGTCTTCCGGCGTCAGCAAAGAAAGCAGGCTAGCGTCGCTCACCTGCATGAAGGTGAAGAGCGGCGTTGGATTGTCGGGATCCAGCTGCGAGTTGCGAATGACGTGAAGCGTGTTCGCCTGCTCTCGCGCAAGGCTAATCATGATGGGCGGGTGTGCGCTTGCCGCTCCACCGTCTTCCATTGTTGGTGCCTCTTCCCCGTTGCCCTGCATCGACAGCGTAAGACCGACAAAGCTGCGGTTGGTCACGGTGATGCGCAGACACACAGAGGGACGCACGCCTTCAAAGACACCCTGCACGCGATAGTCGTGATGAAGGGCCAGGCGAAACAGCACACCGCACCCAGAGAAGTACCGGTACACCTCACTCCACTCCAACCAGATGAACTGCTTTCGGCGGCAAGCGCAGTCCGTTGCCGAAGGATTCCCAGACGCCTGACTCGCGTCACCGCACTGCGCCACCGTGTCTGGAGGTGGTCGGTGCGTGGGGTGGATCGGCATCTGGCACGCCTCCGCCACCTTCGGCAACTTCGCCCAGCGAGGACTGCCACAACGCCATCGGCCCTTCCACGCCGCAACGTCACCCCAGATGTTGCGCACCTGCAAGAGAGTGAGCTCCGCCCGAAACGTGTTTGTGCTGAACTGCAGAATCTGCATGACGGCGTACACCATCCCGGGCACCAGCCCGTTTCCTGCTCCGACGCGCTCGTCCTCCAAGGACGCAGGTGCATCACTCAGCGAGGTACCCGCAGCACTGCCACGCAGCTCGTCCTCTCTCCGATACGCCGGAGAGGACAGCTGCGGGGCTGTGTGGAAGATAATCTGCAGCCCATGACGGTCGTAGCGCAACAGCCGCGACGCGAACTGGGAGGAGGCGACGGCGATGTCTTTGAAGTTGGCAATGTCGTAGCGCGCACACGGCCACCCCGTCAGCACACGCAGCGCATCCAAAGGATCGCCGGCGATGATGTTGGTGTAGCTGCCGCGCAGCTTGGCAAACGCCTTTTCCAGCAGCTCCATCCATAGCTCTCGTATGTCGCGGCGGCTGTGCGCGTACTTGGGGTAGTTGCCAGCGGTGACAGGGACGTAGTCATCCACCAATACGCTGCGCCACCACCCTTGCACGTTGAGGGTCATGCGGAACGCCCCAATGGCTCGCTCCATCTTTGCATGTTCGGACGACTCTGGATGGCGGAACATGCGAAGTAGAATAAGGGGATGTTCTGCCGCGGCGGCCATCGCACCGACTAGCCAGCTGTCGCCAAGCTCACCAGGCTCGATGAAGAGTGGGTCGATGATGGGCACCAAAGGGTGATGCAGGCGGGTCAGCGGGACACAAGATGCGCCAACCAGCCGCGCCACAATGTCGGAGATGCGCAGCCAGTTTGCAGCTGCTGGAGTTGCGGCGGTGGTGATCGTCGATGCCAACAACGAAGACGGCGCACGCAGTATGCCACCATGCAGAGACACGTTGTCCGGAGGGAACTCAGGGTCGACAAAGCGGCGCCGCTCCCGTATCGCCCACCGCAGGCCCTCTTCGCTCGAGAGAGACCGTTGCATGGCGTTCAACGACGTGTCTGCTGACGGTCCCGGAAGACCGTTTGGGATTGCTGGAGGGACTGGGATGCCGCGGATGGACATGCAAAAGGCACCCACCCGGCCTATGACGAACCCCACTGTGGACATCGGAGGGCAAACCGTGCGTGCCATAAGCCCACGACAGTGAAGGCTCGGCGACTGATCGGCCGCCGTCTCTTCTGTCCATGAAAGCTTCGTGTTTCCCCAGCGCAGCAGTGGCGTAGTGGTGCACTCCGCTGGTATCTCGAAGCTCACATTGATCTCCATCTCATAACAAGGTGTGCTGTTGTAAAAGCACCACACCACATTAGCGTGATCGCCGGTTTCGCACGGAAGCCTACGACTGCCCTGCCTTCTCCACTCAATGCGGAAGAGAAGCCCTCCGTCGAAGCACGGTGTGATGGTGGGAAACCACCTAGCTGGGTAGCTCGCCGCAACCACCTCTGACACACCAGGCGGAGGCTCATCGAACAACACACATGGGATGTCGAGCCTCGCCGCCGTGGAGTCGGAGGCGAGGGTGGTCGCAGCCGCACGCTCGCTGCCGCCGTTCTCCTCGAATCCTGCAAGTCCGTCGACCACGCGGGAGGCCAGGGACGAGGAGCATGTTCTGTTGACGCCCAACTTTCGGCAGAGGAAGGGGTAGGGTTTCATGAGAGCGGCTGTCATAACTGCCACCCCTTCTAAAGGCGGCACGTCGTTGCTCGCGCGGTCGAAGTGGAAGATCTGCGGAGCGTTGTCGCTTGGAAGGTTGGCGTGCATGATGTTCGCCGCGGACAACCCAACAACGTTCTTGGCGTCATTGCCTCTGCTGCCGGCAACATCAGAGCAGTGCAAACGCTGCAGATCCGCATCCGCAGGATCAGGAATCGCAGGGGACGGGGTGACGACGGGGGTTGCATGCTCCAGAGAGCTCATCGAGGAGGGAAAAGAAGAAACGGAGGATGAGAACCGGCGCGTGAGAGGCACCATTTGCGGCCGCTCGTTGTGATTTACTGTGCGACCTTCAGGTGGATTATGGAGCGAGGCTCGTGCTCTTGCTGTTGAAGCATCGGGAATAGAACTCCGATCTGGCACACGTGTGGACGGCAGTGCTTGCGCTTGCTCTCTGCCGTCGCGGCCTTTGAGAGAGACGGCGGAGCCCATGGCGTTGTGGCGCACGGGCAAGCATATGCGTCTCTGTCCCACCCGCTCTTGTTCTCTCCGTGCAAAACAGAGACGGCAAAAGTCAGGTTTGACTGATTGGAGAAGGTACAGCGTGAAAAACAAATGCAAAAAGAGCCAGGTGCGTTTTTGTTATTACCTATTCTACCACCGACGCTGGCTGGAGAGCCGATGTGTGAAACTTTTGTACAGCGGCAAACGCTTCTTGACGCAAACGCGCAAAAGGAGGATTGGTGTGCAGAACTTCCTTCCCTAATGAGTGTTCTTGTTGTTTTAATGTTTAGTATCGTGTGCACGCAACTGCATCTTGGCACATGATCGAGCGCAGCAATGAGTAGCGTGATGCGGACAGAAAAACGATCAACGAGGAAGCGCAATCTCGCAGGTGAGAAGCAGAGAAGCAGGGATGGTGAAGGTTGGGGGATTGCAAGAAATGGAACAAGCTTCTTTGGGCAGTACTTTTACTGAAAGAACCGCAACCAAAATTTTGGTATAAAAAAAAAGGAACGAAACCTTGCAATGCCTAAAGAATCAGTGTGTTCGCCATAAAGAGGCGCTTAAAGATATTCGGGTTCGAGATGCTTTGCCCAAGCCCAAGGGCTGCTATTTCTGCACAAGTTTTCTTCTGCGCCACTGAAACGTTCGATGAACTCTTAGAAGTAGACGCAAGGAGGCTTAGCTCTGCCTTCATTTTTCTTCTCATTCTTTTTTTTTTTTCCTATCCTGTTACGGAAAAAAGCTTCTCCATTTCTCTCATTTACACCGCAGTTATGGCAGGACAAGAAGAGGCGCAAGACTTACAAAGAGCAGAAAAGAAATCATTATGTTTAAGATGTACAAAAGAAAAAAAGGGACAGGAACAAGAAACCCGAAAGGTAGAGACCGAAGTTATTTGATGTCCATTCACAAAGGCAATGGAACGCATCAGCAAAAAGAAAATGAGGCTCTCAACCCGTATGCGCAACCAGCACCTTTCATCGCTACCGCACAAGCTTTCGAACGGTCAAGTCACAAGTGGCGGAACAAAAAGCTGGTATCGTGAGCGGCGCATAACAGCGAATACAAGAGGAGAGAACAGTCAGAAACTTGAGAGCCATAGGAAAGCAACCGCGAAAGCGTCGTGGTGCTTCACTCGGAGAAAAGGTACCATGAATGCTGATCACACGTGCAATGTCTTTTTTTTCCCACTCTCCTCTCTCTCAAGGTCTTAGGTGTCGGGTAGAAAGAGAAGTAAAGGAGAGCAAAATTGCAAATGCTGATACCATTTACTTTCTTTCTTCACTCTCCGATCTTTTCCTCCCACTGCGTCGCGCATCGCTCGTTACATTTGCGCGCACCGAAAGGGGGGACAGACTGGGAAAAGGGAGACCAGAGCACAACGCCCTGCATGTGTAGGAGATAGATTTGTATAAGAGCAGCTCATCATCGTGCAGCGGAAACACACTGCCTATCAACCTAGAGGCAGACAGTAGCAGTAAACATGTGTTTGCGAATGCAGCTGTGCGTAAAAACAGAAAATGCAGGCTACTGTAAGCTTGAGGTCGGGCTGCGGAACAAAAAGGGACGTGTCGAAACAGAACGATCATCCCTTTTTCTTTGTTACACAACTGTGTAGGCTTGAAAAACAGAACAGCGAGAGAAAACAAAAATGAGAAATGGGAATAGCGGAAAACCAAAGTAATTTTCATATCCCGTACAAAAAAAAAAGGAAAACGTGAAAAACACTGAAATGATTGTCGGCCGAGTTGACCGTACGCGATGCCGCACACTACGCTTGAAAAGAATAACTATGTCATGGATATAGAGAAGGAAAAGGGAAACGGGTGGTCAGGCAGGAAAAAAAAAAACATCTTATTTCTCAAGAGCAAAATGAGGAGAATACGCTGTTTCCATCAGCGTGGAGCGTAGAGTCTATACTGGAAATCCGCTAGTCCCTGCTGCAATCAACTGATTCTCTAGTAGTAGTAGTAGTAATAGCAGTATGAGTTGAAAAATCGCCGCGCAGCCTCTCAAAAAAATGTGCTTCAAGTAACCTGCTCTCTCTGTTGAAAACTGCAAGAAAAAACTCGGCCAGGAGATTCACGCTGAAGCAAAAAATCACTCTCTTTTCGTCGCTGGAATCTCAGTTCTTTCCCCCCGCACACCTCTCTTCCGGGAAATCAAACGAAAGAAGATCTGAGCATAGCAGAGAAGCTGGAAGCCATGCCGCGTTCGTTTTCATCGCTGGCGAGTTCGTGCAGTTTTAATGCACGGAGTTCGCACTACTCTGCCCAATTCTGATCGCCCTCTTTTTCGCCTCAAACTACAATGTGTTTTGCGCATTCACGAACGGAGTCGCAATTTCATCAAAAGCCATCTTCTGACATTATTGCTTGCAATTTGTCGCTTGTCCACCTTGCTGATGCGAAGATGTTGGGAACAGGGAAAAAAAAAACGCGAATGCAATTCGCCGTAAAAGGAAGACACATACAGTCCACAATTGTCACAGCCTCTCTCCTTGTGTTGGTCAGCTTCGACAGCTCTTACAACAAGAGTGCTCGCCACATACGAAACAAAAAAAGAAAAACAGCTTCGAAATGGAGCAGAGCAACGTGCGTGAAGAGAAAAAGACAATAAAAACGTAAGCAAAATAGATAATAAAAAGGTAGAGAGGCGAGAAACTTTTAAGGGTACACGTACTTACACGCTCTCTGTCTCTCACCTCCGTGCAGCCATGGTAAGGCTCGTGAATTCTTTCGCGCTGTGTATATATGGTACAAAGAAAAATGGAGGTTTTTCAAGCCACTGCCTTCACAAACAATTAGCGTTGCACTGTTGTTTTCTTTTGCGTGACCTTAACCTCAGCCAAAATCTCTCTCCTGTTTTCAGACGCTTCCTTCCTATGTGCAAGTTGGGGAAATAAAGGATATTCCGCGTCAAACTGGTCGCATCGGGGAGTGCTATAAGAACCCGGGAGGAGGAGAGTGGCCGCCAACGCATTTGGAAAAGAGCTGAGAGCTTGCGCAGCTGCGGCTCTAAGCTAAGCAACTAAAGCAAGCGGGGAAATGCCATAACCACAACGGGCGCGCAAAATTGCGAAGAAAACATACCAAAGAAATAAAATTATTACAGCGTAAAGGTCCGGAGGATGTTGAGGAGAGAACGCACAGAAGGGGAATAGAGAAACGCCGTTCGCCATTTACAAGCTCCCTCATCAGAAAAGATGTTGTTGGTATAAGACCCCCATGCTCAGCGTTGCTGTTGTTTTTTGGAAGTGGCCCACAGCATTTGTATCTTTTCAGCGCCGCTTTGCCTCATTAAGTTGTGGTATGGCATGAACGTCAAGAACACCGCCAAGTCGCTATTTGGAAGAAAACAAAAAATAGAGAAAAAGGATCATAAATGATGTAGAAAAAAAAAGTCTGGGCTGCAAAAGGTATAAAAGGGGGAAAAGCCGTTTGTATTCTTTTGCGTCCTTTTGCTTCCGTGCAATTGACGAGAAATGGTGACTATGTGTGTGTGTGCGTGTTTTAAGGTAGCGTTGTAGGCCGTGTCGATAATGAGTTTGTGAACCCCGCTACCCTGAGCTGTTAGTTCAGCTCTGATGCCGTTCGCGACACCACACTCGACCCTGATCGCTTAACGTAAAAAGTCCTCGCCACCTCTTCCGAGTTGTTCACAAAGCTGAGGTAGTTCTCAAAGACGAGGCTTTTGGCAGGAAGTCTGCGCATGCGAACGTGAGCCTGGCCGTACGGCGTGAACGCCAGCTGGGAAAGGATGCCGAGCACGCACGTCCTAGGCTCGGCGCTGTGTGTTTTTGCGGGAGATCGCTTGCTGTCGCCGCCGCTGTTACCGGATGGCTGTTGCACCAGCAAGCGAGGCACAACAAGGTAGGGCGACTGCTCCGGCACGAACGTGTACATGGCACTGATGTCACGACCTTGCAGAAACGTGAAGCTCTTCGACGGCGTCTCAGCATCGGCGGAGGAGTTGACCAGCAAGGAGTACTCCCGTGCCACGACGTGCGAGGTGCTCGCCGTCATTGAGTGCGCAGAGGTGCCGCTGCTGCGAGTGCTGCCATCTTGCGACACAGGGCTGTTGGTCGAGGATGAGGCTCCGGCGATGGAGATCATAATGGGCGCGTAGTCTTCCGCCTCCTTTGGTGTTCCCTTCGAGTCCGCCTGAGAAAGAATGAGAGTCAGCGCGGTTGGTTCCGTGACGTGAATCTCCAAGCACAGGTTTGGCACGGGACCCTCGAATTCAAAAGGGATGCGGTAGTCCACGTAGCCGAAGTGGTTGAAGACTACACCACACCCCACAAAGGTCTCCAGCACCTCCGACCACTCCATTACAAAAGTGCCGTCCTCGCCGTCGTGGTTGGGGAAGGCGGCACACGCCTCGGGGTGCTCCTCCCACATCGACGACTGCGCTGACCACCGCCCATTCCACTTTGTCGCGGTCTCCCAAGCGTTTCGCAACCGCAGGAGACGCAGCGGTGGGACCTTTTTGCGCTTTGGCGTGTGCGGCTCGATGACACGCGCGCTCAAGACCGCGTACGCGTACCCGACAAAAATGCCCTTTTCCTTGTAGCTGCTGTGCGCCGATCGTGGATCGCTGTTGCCAGGGGTGCTCAGCAGCACCACGTGGCCGTTTTCGTAGTCCTGCACCATGCGCTGAAAAAACACATCGCTCTTCACCGGGTCGTTGGCGCACTCACGGAAGCGCACGTCCAGCCGCGACGTAGGGAAGCCGGTGAAGTCGCGAATGGCAAAGAGGGGGTCGCCACCGGCGATGTTGCTGTAACAGTGATTTCGCTTTGCGTACGCCTTCTCAAGGTAAGATACCCACATCTCACACGGATCATTCGCGCTGCGTGCGTAACGCTGCTGCTTTCCCACAACGGGGAGAAAACTGTCGATTAAAACAGACTGCCACAGACCATCCTTGTTGAGCCAGACCCGATACGCGCCGGCCGACTCATCACGCGCGGTCTCGCCGCCGTCGATGGGGTGGCGAAACATGTCTTTAATGTACTCAGGGTGTTCTGCTATGGCGGCCATCGCACTCATCACCCACGAGTTCCCCAATTCCCCGCGCTGGGTGGCAGACGGCGTCACGGTGCGGCGGAACAGCCGGATTTGATCGCGCAAATTCGGCGGCAGAAAAGCCTCCGGCCGCCGCCACCCACTCGGTGCGATTAACTTACGCCCCCCATCCAACGAGCGCTGCTCCGGAGGGAAAGATGAGTCGATGAAAGCGACGTGGCGTGCCTTACACACCTTCAGCACCTCCTCCGGGTCTGTCAACGAGCGGGTGTACTTAGCAAGCGCTGCGCGGTCCTTGTCTACCTCGGCGTGGGCCACCACGGACTCCCGCTGGATGTACTCCTTTGAGAGAGGTTTTCCGTCAAAGTGACAGCGATACTTCGACTTGTCACCACGCGCAAACTCGACGGTCTCCATCGGGTACACGATAAGCGAAATTCTCAGCTCATTATCCTCTGCCACAGCCACGACGCGGTTTTTGGCATCAGCCTCGCCTCCGCTAGATGAAAGAGAAACGAGGGGCTGCATGTTCGACCCAGGACCAAATGTGAAAGTGGCGTGCATTTCGTACACGAAAGTGTCATTGTAGAGTGCCCACAATCGCTTTTTTGAATCGATGATGCGGAAGAGAAACCCGCCCTTGAAGCACGGTGTGGCATCGCCGGGTATGGACGGTCCCCAATTGACCCAAGGCATGGTTAGCATCTTGGTCGACGTACTCTTATACAGAGGCTCTACGCTCTCCTCACGGAATTCGTCAATCATGATTGCCAGTTGAGTGTTGATGGACTACGGAAGACAGAGAGAAAAAAAAGGTCCGGGTCGTTTTGCCGGCTCCGCTGACGTTTCTGGTCACTTCTATTAACCATAAACGTGCTTTCACGTGCAATCCCCCTCAACAAGAACCTCTCGCCGCAGACCCCTGCACTCTCTCGCCTCCACTAAACAAACCGGTAAAGCACAGTCCTTTTGTACGTTTGTGAAAAGCGGCTGCTCAGCTTATGGGAGCTGGAAGTCGCTTCGGTAAGGGAAAACACCAAGGGAGAACACAGAACAGCTTGTTTTTTTATTATTTTCTTTTGGGCCTTCCTAAAAGGAGGTGGGGTGGCCAAATTTAAATCAGAGACGCCCGCTAAAAAGAAACAAAGAGTCGAAGCCCTCTAGCCTGGAACGTGACAATGAACTGCGAATGGCAATACTGCTACGATGATAGCAATGGCGAACAACCAGAGCTGAAAAAGGGTGCTTGAGCCTATGCACCAAATAAAAAGTTCCAAATTCGAGACCGCTGCGCCGCAGGTTCTCGGGGCAGGCAAGACGTCGAAAAGGGGAAAGAGAATGAGTACAGTTGCGTATTTTTGTGTGTGTGTGCGTGTGTAAACGACGCCTCGTACACTTCAACTCACGAGTATTGTTCTTTAGTTTTCAAAAAAAATGTGCAAGGGAGAAAAAGAAGTACTGTTACACAGCACCGAAAGGGAATTGAAGCGTTGCGCTTGCTGGATGCTCCTGCAGCCGAATCAGAGAAACCCTGGAAACTTTTTTTTCGTGTGTGTATGTGTGCGTGTGTATGTGTATGTGAGTCGTGAGATGCACGACTCGGATGACGATGGAAGAGAAAAATACAAAACGTGAAGTAGTGAAGGCAATGAGAGCCTTTTAATAAAGACAAGAGTCAAATTTACTTGTACGTATGTGTTTGTGTGTGTATCGCTTGTACTTATGTGCCTTTTTTATATATTGTTTCAAGGCTAAAAATGAGATAGGGAGGTTGCTATTGTTGTTTTTGTTAAACAGCTGCGTGCTTATCCTCTATGCTTGTTCTTTTCACACTATACACCCGAAGTTGTTACTGAGAAAACGAGAAAAAAGAAAGCGTTGGGTACGAAGCAGTCAAACGCAGTTGTGAGAGCAAAAGAAAACCGATCGTGGAGAAAAAGAAAGCTTATCTAGCTATTACACTTTCGTAACGCAGGCATCAAAACTCACCAAACTCGGCGCTCTTTCGTGTAAGTGTACACTTCTGTTTGGAGATGGAAAAATGGTTCAAAATCGTAAACGACGCAGCATGTCGAAAGGGGGGGGGGAAGCACCCACAATGTACATTTTCGACAACAGGGCACAGTAAAAACAATCTATTCGAAATTTACTGCCGAAGTGCGTTTGGTGGGTTCCACTCCTTTGGCATTTTTCCAAGAACTCTCCTCAAAGGTACCACCACAAAAGATATTGAAAGTCAACATTTCTGCTGACCTCCTCTTTTGCGTCTCGATGATTCATGCGTTTCTTTTTTTCTTCTTTCTTTTTTCTTTTTTGGCCAAAAAAACGGCATGAGGCAGGGCGTAGATCCGAAGTAACAGATATTGTAAGACATAAAGGAAAAAGACATTCCTTCTCAGAGAAAGAAAACCAAAAAACAAGTCAGAAGAATTGCACATATCAGACAAAGTAGGGGGGTTGATAACAAAAAGCGAAAAAAATCTGAAAGAACATAAACTAATTTATCCAGGTTACGGTTTCTCTAGCCTCACAAAGCTTCTCTGTACAACGTGTCTTACAATGAAAACACGAAAGAATTCTCAAAAAAAGGACTTTGTTTAATTCACACAAAATTGACCAGGCGAATCGGATCGATTGCTTTGTTTTACAGGTGCCATTCCTTGACACGTGAATCAGAGGATGCAGACGACCGAACCTAGTTGCCACCGGCTGCTTAAAATAACAAGTGGAGAAGAACAAAGTAGTAAACACCTTTCTCTCTCTGATCTTCATTTACAAGCATGCTCTCTTGATAGCGTCTCCTCAAAAACGTCTAAAAGCTGTGCTGATACGAAAGAGGACCGCACCAAACGCACGCACCCAACATCCGTAAAGTAAAGACGGTGTTGACGGGAGAGCGTTGCGAAAGATGAAACGTAGAAAGAGAGCTGAGAAGATTGAGACTCTGAAATGACAAAAAAAAAGAGAGAAAGAAAACCCCACAACGACTTCGACAAGCGTACAAACACCACCCAGAGCGAGAGGAGAAAACATAAAGGAAACGATGAAATTGAAAATACAGAAGAAAACAATGGTTGAGCCGCATCAAAATACACGCAGCAGGCAGAGCTTGTAAAGCCTTCTCTCATGCCAGCTTTTGGGCTAAGCCCTTCCAGCCCTCCGCCCTTCGCTTGTGTCATAAATGTATGTTTTTTCTCTGCCAACACCGCGGAAGGCAGAGTGAAGGAAAAGAAAATTGCAAAGCTGTCCAGCATCGCTAAAACAACACTGAAGAGGAAAGAAAAAAGACAGGGAGTGCAGCGAGATGGAATAAGAATAAAGAAGCGATTCGAGCTACTTGAAGCAAGTATGAGCTGTGCTGCTCCTTTGGTCACATTTAAAAAAGTGACTCTCATCCACTTTTTGTTTACACTCATCCTTTTTTTCTTGTTACAAAAAAAAAAAAAAAACATAACAAGCCACAACACAAACTACAACTTTGGTACAACGGTGTTGTTGCCGTTTCCTTTTCCCTCTTCCACTTTAAGGAAGAAGGACCGCAGCAAACTCCCAGGCACGAGCGATTTTCAAATAGAATGAAAAGGTATGAAATAAGAAGCAGGCGAAAGCTAAGCACATTCCTTACCCTCGCCTAAGGTTCCTTTAGTGAGTCAACACCGGCTCTCAACGACGACAAACGCATGAGAGACTGAGTCAAAGAAGTCACTCACACGCTATCAAAACGCAGCTGGCGCACTCCCCAGCAAAAACAGAAACATATCTGGAAAGAGAGGCAAAGCATCAGGATAAATGAGACTTTTAGATCCAGGTCCAACAAGAAATAAAAAGAAATACATTAACTATGCAAAGTAGACTGGTACTGGTTATTTCTCTCTCCCTCGCTTTGCAAACGCAACACTTGTTCAAATTGAAATAATAGAACGAGGCGAAAGTGCACAAAGGGGCAGCTGACGCCGAAGAGAAGACAGAAAATAACACAAATTAAGTGTGCGACAAAAGAAATAGCACGAGGAAACATTGGAAAAAAGTGAGACTGCTAAGGTGCAGAACACTCCGAGAAGTTAAAACGACAGCATACATTGGTTGAGAAGAATAAGAAAAAAAAAGGTAATGTTCTTTTCTGCAATGGAAAGTCACTCAATGAAGGAATCAATCAAACGAGACAGTACCACAATGGCGCTCCCGACCATGAGCATTGCACAAGGGCGTCTGAGTTAATCGTCAGACGTCTGGATGATGGTGCCGACGTAGATATCCGGGAAGAACTGCTTTGTTCCCTTAGCCTGGAACTCCGTCTCAGTGGCCACTGTCTCACAGTTAAACTTCTGGAAGTTGTCGAAGATGCGGTTCTCCGGGGCTAAGGCGCGGAAGGCGACGCGGACTTCGCTCGTCTCCTTGCCGATCTCATGCGGGCACAGAATTCCAAGCGTGTACGGCAGCTTCGCAAACTGGCTCATGGCGCGCGGCACCACCAGGTACGGCGAGTTCTCCGGCGTAAACTCGTAGAACATGCTGACATCGCGGCTCTGCAGGAACGTGTACTCGGGTGACGGGTGGTCGTTGTCGAAGCCGCTGTTCATGTCCACGCGCATCGGCGTCATCGCGCCCATGCCGTGGGCAACACTGATCATGATCGGGGCGTTCTCCGGCTTATCAGTACCGCGCTTGTCGTCCTGCGAGAGGATAAGGTTGATCACCGTCGGGCGTGCCACGGAGATCTCGAGGCAGGTCGTGGGCACGTTCTGGAAAAAGGTGCCGCGAACGCGGTAGTCATGCATCGGGTGCTGGATAAAGCAGACACCACAGCCCACAAAGTAGTCCTGCACGTCGGGCCACTCCATGAAGAAGGTGCCGTCATCGGTGCTGTCAAAGTTGAAGTAATCCGCCACCTCTGAGTACTTGTCCCAGTTGGGGTCGCGTTTGTTCCACGGGCCGTTCCAGTCCGAGGCGGTCTGCGACCACGGGTTGCGGAGATGGACCAGCCGAAGGTCGTGCTCCTCAAAGTAGCCAACGCGGATCACCGAGTAGGTGTGGCCTAGGAGAAGGTTTGCCTTGTCGTAGGCACGCTCCGCCTGGGAGGGAGAGCCGCAGCTGGCCGCACCGCGAGCTGTCATAATAGCCTCGCGCGTCGGGGCGGTGAACACGATCTGGTAGCCAGCATCACTGTAGTTCTTCAAGTGCATGAAGAGCTCGTACGTCTCGTTGACAGTGGATTCGACAAACGCGTTGTCAAAGGAAGAGCAGGGGAAGCCAGACATGTCCTGCAGGGCGTGCAGTGGGTCACCGGCGACGATGAAGCCGTAACCACCAAACACCTTGGCGTAGGCCTTCTCGATGATGGCGGGCCACAGCTCTGACGGGTCGCCCTTCGAACGCGCGAACTTTGGGCGGCCGCCGGCCACGGGCAGGTAGTCGTCGACGATGATGTTCGTCCACCACCCATTCTTGTTCATCGTGACGCGGTAAATGCCGCACGCGCGCTCGTTCTGACCCTGCTCGACGCTCTCGGGGTGGCGAAAGATGTCGCGGATCTTGTCGGGGAACTCGGCAAGGGCGGCCATGGCGCCAGTGAGCCACGAATCGCCGAGGTCGCCCTCGTCCAGGTTGGATGGGTGCACGCCGTTGCGGAAGAGACGGGCCTGCTTGGCGTTCTCGTCGGAGAGAAACATGCTGGGACGCTCCCACGGCAGCACCTTCAGCTTCATCAAGGAGCCAATCTGCAGCGACTTCTGCTCCGGGGGAAAGGCAAAGTCAACGAACTTGATCTTGTTTTTTACGCATGCCCGGACCATATCGTCTGTCGTGGCCTTCTCGTCGACAGAGTTGAAAAGCGTCGCCGTCTCTTGCTTCACAAATTCGTAGTCCTGGCGAGCCATGTCCTTCAGATACTCCTCCGTCAACGGCAAAGCGCGGATGGTGCTAGTAAAGCCGTTTGTCTCGCCCTCCACGAACAGCTCGGTCTCCATTGGGTACACCATCACCGTGGCACGGTACGAACCATCCGGCAGCTGCTCCATCTCGGTGTTTTCCAGCGCGCGCAGGGCAGAGTTCTTGCCAAATACAAATTGCACCTTCATCTGAGTGTTGGTGGTGTCGTTGTAGAAAGACCAGCGGTTGTTGTTGTTCTTCTCGACAATGCGAAAGAGAAGGCCGTCATCGAAACACGGCGTTGCGTCGCCCTTGTACACAGGCTCGCCGTAACGGTAGTCGGTCGGCCCGTAGTTCTTTTGCACGACGGACCCCTCATCGAACTCGTCCACTTTTCCGTTCGCGAGAGCCATTGTGATTGCCGGGCAAAAGGGAGAGGAGGATAAGCGAGAGCAGAAATCTCGGTGAGATGAGCAGTACTGAAAAAGCTCCGACTTGACAAAGTGATTGCGACGACGCGACTAAGAGGCAGCCGCTTGAGGGATGTTTAAGAATAGAAGAAAATGAGTATCACAACACGACTTTTGCTGTGCAAAAAAGCCCCACAATTACAGTTGCGAAAATGGATTTTTATATTAGGCGCAAAACAAGTCAGCAGATATCAGCACAGGGATAGCGCGACACGGGGGTCGATCGCGGCACGAAAGATGGAAGCAGTGTTGCAAAACAAAACAGAGAAAGTAGGCGGAAGAAAGAAGTACGAGAAGTGGGAAAACACGATGCCAAAAGTCGATCATGAGCAAAGTAGGATGAGAGGGTATTTCAATCGCGCAGCTGCAGCTGCGTCAACGATAGACAAAGGGAAGACAGCAATTGGGAACCCACTGAGGCACGAAAAATAGCATTAGCTTTTAAAACTCATTCTCGCTTAGAGTCACTCTGCGTAAAGGCCCTCAATTAAAGGAATATGCTCAACCTGCGGCCTCCAAAATGGATGCTGCACCGTGTGCCTCTACACCAGGCCCTGCACTCTTTTGTGCGAATTCTCCCTCTGCCCGGAGCTGAAGACGCCGCGCGGTGCCCAAAGTCACGCCGAATAGATTCTTTAGCGCCTGGGTCCGCCCACTTTCCGGGTATAGGCGCCTCTTTAAGCCAGCCCCTTTTGATGTTCCATTTTTGTATTTTTTCAATATCACAAGTACAATAAATAAAAAAGTCAAATGGAACAGGTTTCAACCGATTTGTGAAACTGTGCAGTCGCAGGAACACATGAAACAAGTTGAAAAGAGGGTTTTTCAGTTAGAAAATACATAGGGAGTACAATAAATAATAAATAACTTCACGGGGAAAACATCCTTTTTGGGGGGGATCTAAAGCTGAACAGCTTTGATTGCGTTGTAAAGCGGGGAAAGGGAAAGGAGAGATAACCCACTCGTCAAATCTTGGCGTTCCCAGCTGAACCAAGTTAAGGAAAAGCTTGATCAATTCTAAACTTTAAACTTCGCTCACGCCCTGCTCGGCATTGATAATTTGTGTACGCTGCTGCGAAGACGAGTACCTTCATTTGCCGCACATATTAATGGTGACTAAAAAAGGAAGAAGCGTTTGCGGCGAGGTAGAGGCCGATGCTCAGGTAGCAATACCTCAAAGAGGACCTCAATTGACCGGAAAAAAAAAACGCTTTCGCCAAGGTCGACCAATTTAAGGCAAGCTCGGTGTTTCGAACAACAAGAACTGCACCCGAAGAGACCGCTGCCTATTTCTATAGGTCTTTGAAGTGAAAAGCAAAAGAACGATCTGCACAATTTCTTCTTGTTTTGTTTTCGGATACCTGATCCCTCTACACTCTCCAATCTCTGACTCGATAGCCCGGTTCGACTTTGACTGTCACATAAGTTCCGTTGATGTTTCGCTTGCTAAAACATAAGTCGGTGACACAAAAAAAATCGAGAGCCGCCTCAAGAACGTTGCACATTCGCGCAAATACTAAAAGTAAAGAGATAAAGAAAAAGGCTGTTGTTCTAAAACAACACCTCCACACCCAGACTGAAAATGAATGCACAGCGCCATAGGACTCAAGAGAACGTTCAAACGCTCCGAAAGAGCGAAGCTCTAACCAAGACCGGCGAGAAAAGAGAAGGAAAGAAAAAACTCTTTGAGGAGTAGCACGACAACACATAGAAAAAATAAAGTGCCTAATTCACCTCGCAACGCTTTGTGCGCGCTAAACTCAATGTGGTATAAAACATAGCCTTCGTTTGAGAGTTCCATTCATCTGCTTGAAAAAGGTTGGCACACTTTTTCGATTGATTTCGAAAAATGAATGCTCTGACTCTGCGATGAAAGCTTTACTATCTAACGGAATTTGATCACGCATCGCATCCGAGTACACTCAGCAAACACAAAGCAAACGCCGCACCTTACGCGAGCTCCTCACCCATCTGCGTCAGCGGGAAGCCCTCACCAGGAGCGCGCTTCTGGAACTGCACAG